>PVHY01003353.1:0-109176 GCA_004024945.1 Uropsilus gracilis
TCCCTTGGCCAGAGAGAGGAAACCTACAGAATGGCAGTGGCCCAACAGCAAAGCTCCTAAGAAGGAGACTAGGAGACCTACCATCAGCCGATGGATGTCCCCATCGAGGAGCAGCTCGACCAAAACACAAGACTGGGAGTCAGGTCCCCAAAGCCAAAGACCTGAAACATATAGGATGGAGCAGCAAAATGAGGCAGAAAACAGCAGAAAGAACAGCCACCAAGAACAGCCACCAAGAAACAAGAAGCATGGGTACAAGCCAAAGGCGCTTGGAAAGGCCAATGAAGATTAAAAAAAAAAAAAAAAAAAAAAGACTAAAGGGCTAAACATGGATAAAGAACAAAAATAAAGGAGGTAAAGAGACCAGAGGGGGTGGGGTGGGGTGGGGTGGGGTAATTATGCAATCATGTATTGTACAAAATCCAAAAATAAAAAATATTAATCATAAAAGGAAGAAAGTAACTAAAAGAGGGAACTGTGCCTTGTTGAGGAAGAGCAGCCAACATTATATTTTTAAACAAATTGGCACAGCTTTCATGTTTCCCACAAATATGTAGAGTATGAAGATCTAGTAATGTGATAATTCCTGCTCTTTTTTATATTTAAATACTTTTATTGTTTAAATGAATTAATATAACTAATTATATTAATAAATATATTATTAATTTAAATATTTAAATTATTTAAATATTATTTAAATATATATATTTCATTTCATTGTATTCCCTGCGGGTCACCCACTACCTAACTCCTGCTCTTATTTCATATTCCTTGCCCATACACAAAATCACACAATTGAGAAATTCTTCTCTTCAAGTTCAGTACCTTTGTTGTTCAGCTTCTGAGGGTATGCCTATTATAGAATGTCTCTACCTATTCATTTATTTACATCTTCTCCTAGTATCATATGTTTGATAGAGGAATGTCAGAGAAGCAAGCCTAGGTCAAGGTTGATTAGATATGTGACAGAAACTATATTTTATTTCAGTAACAGACTTTGCCAAAGGCATTTTCAGTTTGGTGATATGTGTAATGAATAAACTGTCTTATCTTAAAAATGAATTAACAAATAAAAATGTGGATTTTTGAGAAAGTAAATAGTAAATGGCTCTAAAGCTTTTGGAACCTAGAAAGAGAGTTTGGGGTTGCCAAACTCCATACGGTTAAGAAAGCCCGTGATAGCAAGCTGCCTAGCCATGCATTCTTCACTGTTGGTTTTCATGACTTAATTCTCAATTTGTATTGTCCTCATAATCTGCATCCCCTGCATCTAAAATGTATCCACTAGTCTCCATTTTATCCTACTCCAACTGAATTAAGTTCATTAGCTATGCAATTTTCAGTGCCCTGAGGACATTTTTCAAGCCCGAGATTTTTTAGTAATACCACATTATAAATGTCCCCCCAAAAAACTAGGGGCTGCTACTTACACTTTAATCTTGATTCTCTTTTTCTGTGTCTAGGTAATCTGTTTCTGCTCTCTTTAAAAATAATCAGAAGAATTATAATGTATTTTGTTAAGGTTATGCATTCTTCACACAGCCAAATACCTGTCAAACAAAAGGAAACATTTGGAAACTACACATGTATAGTAGATCATTATATAAATAATTTGGGCTCAAATTCTCCTACTAAGTATTTTTGTTGGGGGAATAGTATATGCTCAAGGAAATCTACCCATTGTTGCTTTATGGACTCTGCTCCCACCTCCACTCCAAAGAGATTCCAGGTGTGAAGGACTACAAATACCATGATGCCAGGTGTCTGTCATGACTCAACTTACTGAAGGGGAGGTTGCTGAGAACTAAGGTAAAGTGAAGCAGTCATGTTTAGTATAAAACTAAACACATGTGAACTTACATTCTGGGTTTGCTTGCCTTCAGCATGGATTGCTGGGTCCCAAGTATGGCAGGTAAAGTGTACTGACATCTAATTTCTCTGAATATCTCTCTCTGTGTGTGTCTCTCTCCCCCGTTCCTCTTCTTGTTTCTCTTATAAATAAATGACTGTATTAACCTTTCCCTGTGGACCTGCCCTTGAGTCATGCCCATAGTTCCAATACTTGCTGTTTCTGTGTTTTTTGACCCTAACCATAAAATATGTTTATAAAATCATAGACAAAACACTCAATACCTTTGGCTTCAGTCAGTCTGCTTTATTAACTGCTTCTCCAATAGCAAGAAAAATAAAAAAGAATATGGACAAATGAGGCTGCATCAAGTTAAAATTTTCTATCATTAAAATAAAAATAGAAACTACATTGAAGCAAAACTGGTACCTAACAAAGAGAAAATGCCTCATATAATGCAGCAAAATATTCAAGATTATTAGGATCTCACACAACTTGGCATGAAGAAAACATATAACTCAATCCAAAAATGGTAGAATAGACACCTCTACAAAGAAGATACGAAAGAGAGCTTAAAAGCACATGAAAATCATTATCACTTATTAAGGAAATGCTAATCAAAACCCCAGTGAGTACCATCCTTATCCCTCTTTATTTTTTACTCTCAAATGTTCTTTTTTTATTATGCTGGAACCATTATTCAGATTAGCTATCCTTGGAACTCTGACTCAGAACTCACAATTATCTCTAGCTTATGGTATATACTTGATCAATCACATTATGCGGTGATTCTTAACTCTTCTGCAAAACTCCCTAGCTATCAACTATGTGCTTGCATCTTAACCAGCCTGAATGTATTAGTCATGAAAAACATTTTCTCTAATAATAAATTATTTGGTCTCCATTTAAAATATATTTTTAGTAGTTATGTATTTACTCATTTTTTTATGAAGCAGTTTTTAATAAAATTTTCTATGAAATCATAAACCAAAATTCAGTTACAATATATCTTTAATGCTACTTGGTCATCTTTTTCCATTTACAACATCGGTTTTAACTACTTTACTTCTACAGAGGCTCTGGTGCAATGGTTACTTACCCACAACCTAAAAGGTTACTCCTAGCATCTTTACTTTCCATCTGGAGCTTGAAAACTTTGTACTATTATATTACTCTCCTGACTAAATACACCTTGACTTTACATAAGGATTCAATTCAGACAACCCGGAATCTAGAGTATTCAAAGATACTAAACAAGAAGAAATATGTTGATTCAACTATCTTTCCATTGAACTAGAAGAATGAATATCTTCTTATCTTCTGGAAATGTAGAGATGACAGAAGTTTGTTTTGTTTTTGTTTTTATTTTCCCATTGTGGAGCTAATTCCATATACTGCAATATGGTTAGAGTGTGTGAGGGGAGGGAGCAGAGTAAGTCTTGAATCTCCTAATTACAAGTATACCAAAAAGTGAGATAATCTGCTTTGTACAAAAATCAAGGAAGTTTTATATATACATATATGGTCATAGAGAAAAACTCAGTCATGGACATTTCCTCAAGAGGTTGGCATTCCATTAAAGAAAATATGAACTATATAAATATTTTAAATATTAGAAAAGATTTAGATATACTTTTCAGTTTCTGAGTGTAGTATTGTGTAGAATTATTTTATTACAATGACTGCAGTTACATGATCAAAACTGTAGTTAAGGATCAGTGAAAATAGTTCCAAACAGAGATAACAAATGTCAGAAAGAGAAAAGAGTGCATGGAGCATGCAAATTAGAACTATTTAGTAGATACTAGGGACAAAGTGAGTTCATTATAAAATGAACTTAGTAAATGGAGGAAAATTTTGTATTTAAATATTTTGAAATGCAATAGTAATGTTCTGTCTGCATAAATGTGCTTTCACATGTTAGTTTCACTTTGAATTAGTAATGGCAAAGAAGAGAGGAAGAATTGCTATTATCCTAATGTTTTAACTGTGGGCAAGTTGTGGTCAAGTGAAGGAAAATATATATTTATTCAACATTTTCTCAAATGTCTGTTAGCTCAGCCCATTGGACATAATAATAACATCATGTATGGGCCAATTATAGGAAAATAACTGGGATAACTTTAAATGAAAAACTATATTCTAACTGTATATCTTTTGATAGCTACACATACAGCATAATGACTCAGAACATTTCTTTCCAATATTCAAGTATACATTATTGTAACTACCATAATATTGTTCTCCATTGATTTTTGATAATACATTTTGTGGATGTCACAATCATTATTTTAATATAGTCAGTTTTAAAATGTCTACCCAATTTGGCAAAATACACAAAAGAAAACACTGAAGGCAGATTTAAAGAGAAAAACAACTAAACCCTGATTGACAATATCAAGGATGATAGTAAAAAGAGCATTCAGAACTTATTTTAATTTGCATTACAAATTAATTTCTGAAAACCTAAAGTTTTTTTTCATTCAAGAATGAAAAAATACTTAAAAAATAGGCTGAATTTCATCAATCATGAACTAAAACTAAAATATTTAAGAAAGTGTTATGAATTATCTGTTGATTTTGTTTTTGTTACATCTTGAAATCATTATAGGATCTTTTTAAACGATGTCTCACCAAGTTTTCCATGCAACTAAAATTCGAAAACACATTTTTTTCTTCAGTGTAGTAGAACATGATTTGGTAGTATTCACCAAATTTAGTGTATCATGAGAACTACCTATTAACCTGTATCTATTTATAGACTATCTTATGATAAAACAGGATGTACCTTTCTTTATCTCTAAGTTATACACACCAAATAATGAGAATCTAGCATGAAATAATATTCAATTTACAGAGAAATTACATACATTCTTTCCTATATAATCCTGTTTATCTAGGCATTACTTTGTATTCCAAAATCTAGGCATGCAGGTTAACTCTCACTGAAGACATACAGAATAGTTCCAACTCTGAACCTTCAAGGATAACAGTAACCTTTTGCGTAGTCTACAATTGTCACTCCAATCCCCAGGAATATGTTTTATCACAGAATTCATTTTCACTGTCTTTTCAAGGGTATAAGATTGCTTGAATTGCTGGCTGCAGGGGATCCCAGTAATTTTTCTCACACACACTAACCCTGCAAAATTCACCCCCCTGCTCAGGAGAAAGTCTCAAAAAATGAAGGGGCAGAAAGGATTTGAAACTCTCACAGGGAAGAAAACTATTTGTTTTTAATTGCATTTTGGTTTGTGCTATAATAGAAATCATCTCTATTGCTATGTGATATGTACACAATAAATAGGTTTTCAGAATGATTAAACGCCTTAGCCTCACTTCAACTATAATTTTCAAAAGCCATTTATTTTGGGCATAGTAGAAAGCCATAGCAAATATTTATGAAATCATTTGACTCCAGTGCTGTTGCTGTATGTTCAGTAGACTTCTATTTTTTAAATAATGTGTATCTGATGCTTTTTGAAGTAACAACTAGGAGACACTTCAATACTTTACAAACTATGTATTAATAAATATTTCTCAATTCCTATGGAGTTTATGATCTGAGTGTTTACTTCTCTATATTCGTCCTGTAGAATTTTGAATTCAGGAAAGTTTTAATAAAAATGACAAAACATAAATGTAATTCATTTTGGAGAAGAATTTGATAAAACATTAATAAAGATACTCTGTAACCAAGAGGGTATAGTATATCATCTGTGATTTGCAAAGATACTTAATTTTATAAACTACATGCTTTAAAAAATAATAAAGTATTATTTGATATGGAGAAAGTTATGGTGAAGCAGTTCTTGAAAATATAATTTTTCCTGATTATGTGACTGTTTACTAATTGATAAAAATAAATGATAGTATTACTATCCTTATCATCATTTCTTAATCCATGTCTTGGTACACTAGGATAAGTTTGTGTCTCAATAAAACAAAATCTCAAATTGCAGTGACTTAATGCAATAAAAGTTTATTGCTTTATCACATGATATATTCACCACAATTTGCCTGGAGGCTATATTCCACATAGTCACACAGGACGCAAGTCTAACATTAACTTTACCTTCTGTCTACAATTTCTGGAATATTTAGTCACTTGTATCTATGCATCAGAAGAAGAAATAACCAGAGAGATATGTATCAACTCCATTTGCACTGATCTATAACTGGCACACATCATTCTACAACTCATTTCCAAAATATATTTTATCATGATCCCAACTGATCACAAGTTGGTAATTTGCAAGAGGTTGTATTTGTTGGCACAATTCTTAGAGGAGGAGCTGGGACTAGATGTAGCATGTCTCTCTATAACACTATGCAATCTTACATTTTTATCATGTCATTTCTTCCTCTAAAACCCAACAGATTCATTATTATTTTATTGATTATAAATGTTTTTTATCATTGTATAGCCACGGTTCTCCAACTGCCCTGTCACCCATGAACTGCCATCCTAATCTGTGCCCATACCTCCCCTGTACTCCCCCTCTTTTGCTTTATGCTTTAGTTCTGCTTACAGTTTATTAGTTTTAACTTTTTTCTTGTCTTTTTGTTATCATTATAGCCTACATGTAGGTCAGATAAGCCCATATATTTCTTTTCTTTCTAGCTTATTTCCACTAGCATGATTCCTTTGATCCATTTTATCACAAGCTAGCATCAAATGTCTTTTTTAATTGTCAAATAATATTCCATTGTGTATATATACCACAGCTTTCTGATTCATTTGTTTGTATAGGGCATTTGCATTGCTTCCATATTCTGGCTATTGTACATACACTACAATAAACATCCAAGTGCAGGTGTCCTCCTGAATTAGCAAAACCCAACAGATTCTGTCATAGATCCTTCAGTGTTTCCCATGTCTTTATAAGTATTCAGAATTCAGTCTACCTACCTGCATCTCACACTGGGCCTCCTCCACACATCCAAATACATTTTCTTCCAACTGATTTTGTCAGAAATATGGATTTTTGTTCTGTTGTAATATTCCTAGATTTACTGTAAAATACCTTGTTCTAGAACACACATCACTAGATTTCAAGATCAAATAATGTAATTATAGTCAAACCGATGGTTATTCTACAAAATATTACTAGCATTACTACAAAGCATTATTATACAAAACATTCAAGAACCAATTTATTTTTCTTGATTTATTTTTCATAACATTGTATAGAAATATGAGACAAAAGCCTGTCAGTGATTTTTAAAGTTGTTTTAAGTTTGACTAGGATATGGAAAAAAAGTAGCACGCTTTGCCTCTATTAAGTATTCTTCAAAATATTCTATTGAAGAACATATCAAAAGTGTTATCCCTAATTTTTCTATTTTCAACCAATGTTTATATATTTATATTTAATTACATTTCCTGTATTTTAGGATTATTATTTTGAAAATATAATTCTTCTTTTCCAGAGCAAAGCAATATTCCTAGATTCCTAGAACAAACAACTAAGTGTTAAGATAAGTAATCACATTTGCATTATTTTGCCAAATATTATTACAAAGACAGTTACTCTTCTGACCACTTCCACTGTTAGTGGTTTTGTTTTTATAGATAATTTTTTTCATAAATCATCACTAACTTCCAAACTATGATTGATGCACATTAGTTTTCTAGTATTAGGGGATTTGGGGAAAACCAAATCCCAATAAGATAAAAAACTATATTAATTCTTACATCAGACACTTTTCTTTCATTTAATAAGGAATCAATGATTAGTTTTTTTATGACATATCTGATTATATTTTCATGTTTTGTAAACCAGAAACGAAGCTGTTACTTTTATAATTAATTTTAATTTTAAGCTGTAATTTTATAGAGACATCTTTATTCTATTGTCACACACATTACATTAATTACCTTGTTTCCACTTATTTAATTTTATATGCATGGGTGTGCATATATATGTATATATATGCATATAAAATGTTTAAACAATTGTAAGATATCTTATAGCCAGGGAAATTAAATGCTCAAGTCCAGGTAAACAGACTTACAGTCACATAGTCAGATGAAAGTATTTCATTCATATTGATTTTATGATATTTGAAACATTTTCCTAGTCTCTACATCTATGTTATATTTTAATATTATAAAATAAATATTGTTCAACTTCAAAAGTTAAAACTTCTATATATTAAAATAATGATGAAAGGAAAATTTATAAATTTTTCACCTCGAATTCACTGAAAGTATAATAAAGTAATAAAAAAGATGCCAGCAGTGAACTTAAAAGGCAAACATTTCTCATATGAAGAGACAATCATTATACATGGCATATTCAAGTGAATTATAATGATGGTGTTATAATACTGCTTTTTATTATTTTGGGTCTAATTTTTTAAAGGATTTCTCTTTTAGAACAAATAGAAAATCTATGGGTAATTAGTTCAAGTACTATTTCTACCTAGGCATGAATGAATAAAAATTCCATAACAACATGAATCTCTTATTACTATCAAATTAAAGTCACATAAGATTAAGCTTGAATATATTTTCTAACTCAGATTTTTTAATTGCTTTATGTGTTCAATTGTGCTATGGTTAGTGGACTTTTTCAAATAATAAACTTTTTTCTCTAACAAGTGGACTATAAGTGTTTCAGAAAGATACAAATCAAGTATAAATTTTAGAAATATTTTTATTTAGTCAAACTATTTCATCAAACATTCTTGTAAACAGAAAATCAAAGATGTCCTAAATTACAAAAATTAACTGCCTTAAGTACTTCCCTACAAGAACATAAGGGGACTTAATCTACATGCTACAAAACTTCATCACAAGTAAAGCTATATCATCAAATCATCTTTGGGCATTGAACTCTATTCATCATTTCATCGATTTCACTGAAAATTTATACAAATATATTTTACCTTAAAATAGGTTTAATTTCTTTTTTGTCTCCTCTGTTTCCTGATATATATTAAAATTCTGTAGTAGTAGTAGTAGTAGTAGTAGTAATAAAAAAATACATTTCTTAAAATCTTTACTTGAGTTAAGATGACTTCATGTTTTAATATAAACATTAGTCTCTTTTTCTTGTCACATAAACTATATATATACTAGTTAAATTTTGCATTTTTGTTATGTTTCTTTCAAGAGCTTATAATTTTATTAGAAATCAGCAATTTATAATTCCTTCCAATAGATGATAAAAAATTTGCTACTTGTAAGATATGTCATTTCTAATTATGATCCTGTCAACCAAACCAATTCTGTGATTCATAAAATTTGAGCATTTTTCTTTTCTTTCAAAATTTTTTTTCAAAAAAATTTTGGGGGGGATGCTGTTTTTGTTTTTTGGGGGGGATGTTTCCACTGTGTTTTTTTTTTTTTTTCCTTCAGTGTTTCCCAACCACTGCTCAAGAATTTGGTCATTATATTCCATTCCTACATTCCTGGCATCATCATCCTTAGATGAATACATTAGAAACACAGATGGAAAATCTGGGAAATAGTCCACACAAATTTTTAAAAACAAAATTTCTGTTGCATATATTTCATAAGATACAGTTTATATCCCTAATAAACAGAGATTTGCTCATTATATCATCTTCAACATCAAGTAAGATTTAAGAGCTAAATTATTTAATAGATATTTACAAAGTTCTACGGCTTTAAGATTGAATTGTTGAAATACACACTCGTTTTTAATACATTTCATATTAAATACAAAGTGAAATTAATTCGGGGTAAAATACATGTCTTTATAGTTAGTGGTTCAAAGGCCACATTTAAGACTATTCTTTTGGGAAAATTCTCAATGCTTTGTGAAAAAAATTTAATACAAATTCGAAGGGAAAATTGTAGTTCCCACATTTCAACATATCTTTCAATGTCACATCAATGTCATTACCTTTTTTTCTTGTAAACTACTTTACCCAATAAGATGTCTTTTATTTATATCTCATTTCCTACTCAGTTTCTAACAGTGCAATCAATTAGTTATTTATTTCAACATAACACTATAATGATCACATAGCAACAACATAAACTTCCAAAATGAGCACTTTAGGACAGATAACACGTGACATCATACACACAGAGCATCACCTATGAACTGCACAGTACATGCAAGACAAAAATATGAAGGAAAGTGCCATGTAATCTCTATCTCTTTCCATTAACATTATTATAAATTAACTAGATGACAATATAGATAGAAAATTCATTAAAGACAAAAGAATCATTAAAGCATAAGCAGTTTTTTGTTTCTGTATATTCTCCTCAAAGTACATTTTATTGAAATCTATAAGAAATAAGAGACCTTCAGTGAAAATACCATATCAGTGATTCTGTTTCACTCACAGGTACATTTGGTGTGAAAGGGACAGTGGAGTGGTGTATATATATGAGTTGAGCAGTAGGTGTTACTGATATCGTCATTAGCTTCAAACTTAGAGGGGACTAAGAATGTTTGGATGTGTCAAATGAAATTTTGAGTAATAAAGATCACTGATTACTTAATGAGATGGATGTTCAATATAGAGATCATCTGTCCCTCAGTTTATTAAAGAGATCACAAATAATTAGCAGTACATTTTGAATAGTTGAAGTCAAGCAAGAAATAGTTACTAACTGGTGATCTTGATCATATTTTTTTTGCCTCTGTGGGTCTGCTATTACTCCTTTTCTACCCTGTTTCATACTGCAGAAGCCTAACCACTACAGACTGTTTCATCTGAGGTCTCTTGATCTCTGACTTCTCATTGCCAATGGAATAGTCTGACAGGAGATCAAAGAATGAGAAGAGAAAAAGGTAGTGTATTTATTTCTTTGGGCCATTGGGGTTTGTAGTTTAGCAGTGACCCTACTTTCTGCTAAGAACACAGACCCCTTAACATGGCTACTCTTTCAAGATGAAAACTCTCAGCAGATATAGATTATTGCTTTATTTTTTTTTGACTCTTTAGACCCAGGGAATGGGGAAGTATATCAATTTTTAATAGTATCTAGGTAGTTCAGCATCTTGTCAGTTCCTTTAACACTGCTCTCACCTTTATTTACAATTTCAATATGGAAGAGTCTGTGTGTTCAACATTTATTGAAGTTCCAGTAATAAAATAATAAGATCTCCTGATATTAATTATTTGAATTCACATTATATCATTTCATTATTCACCTAATTGAAACAGACTGCAAAGCTATTATTTGATGTTGCATTTCTATATGAGACTCTGCTTTGTGCATAATAATATGACTACATATGAATTTTTTTGATATTTTTTTGCCAGTGAAATAATTGGCATTAAGATCTTAACTAGTGACATAATAACTTCACCTCACTACCATTTTACTTATTTTACCTTTTTACTTTCATGCAGTAGATTTGTGAATAAAATTTCACATGCAAGAAAAAATCATGCAAGAAAAAATCATTTTATATTTTACTATTACACATTTTATGGCACTTGGATATATGTTAAATTGTCACCCATTCTACAGTTCTTAAGATAGAAATTGTTGCCTATAGTTGCTAGAGTGAAAAAGGTTGGGATAATATTTTTCCAATAAATTGTAGAAATTGTAGAAATGGGACTCAAATAATAATATTTGTTTTGCTTCTCACTATTGAATGTTATGATTTCTATCCAAACTTAATTTTAGATATTGGCATGAAGGAAAATTCAAGAGAACAATGTCTGAAATGGAAAAGGATGCTAATTCTGCTTGGGGTAAGTTTTATAGGAGTCTTTTTTTAAAGATTTAGTATAAATGCAAACTAAAATTAACCTTGGGAATGATTTCATGATATCTGCTTCCTTATATAAATGTCATTTTTCCCTTGGTGTCCTGAAGAGACACTGAAACCTCCAAATGTTCCTTCAAAGTTCAAATGACAAATGTATGCCATCTGCAAACTGCAATTAAGGACATTAAAATATATCTAAAAGGTTATTTCTCACTGACTTTTTGGATGTAGAAAACAGGGAGAGATGTTCCTTCAAATCTAACAACCAAAAAAGAACAAAACATTCTCAAAATCAACATTTTTTTTCTTGAACCCATCAGAGAGCTGAGGTTGCAGAATATCCAAATAGCTTTAGAGACAGCTGTATTTGCTTAGATGAAAATATTGGCATAACTGTGAAGACAAAACAAAGACTGAGATGTGATGTAATTAAGAATTCAGATAAAATTTTCATGATTGCTAAAGGTTAAATATTGTCTTTCATATGACTATAGAACCACAAAGAGTCATAGACCAAAAAAATGGTTATATTAAGAGCAGGTTCCTCTTCATGAACATTTAGTAGATATTCCTAAGAAATATGGAGGGCAGGATGGGGAATAAGAGATGACTTTTCTCAGTGGTACAATTCAAGAAGAAAAATCACTGCTATGTGGGAAAAGCAGGAGCTCTATTCAAATATTTTCTCTAAAAGAAAAAAAAATCAAACTCTTTGGGATGAGACTGCAAATATCTTTTCTTCCCATCATAGGTTAAAAGTTATTGTGAAGGGATAAATTAATAAGAGGGACATAGTACTTAATCCTTGGAGAAGGTGCAGTAAATTGCACTGAATTCAAATGTATAGCGGTATTTCAAGATTGCAAAAAAGGTAGTTCATGAAAAAGACCTAATTCTTGGAGGTAATACACCTGCTCATGACTACGACTTGGCCATATGGGAAAAATGAAAAAAGAAATTGCAAAAGCTAGCAATTTCTCCTTCAAAGATCTAAAAGATAAAGATGGAGCATTTCAGTCACAAGTACAATGTCTCACTCTCTACAGTCTCACACATACTGACAGTCTTTCAATAAAAAAAAACACTATCTTTTTGACAACCATGCATGCACACATATACACAAGCACACAAACTTGCACATACACAGCAACTTTCTAAAATTCACAGCAAGAAACAAAGTTATCAATAGTACACAAAAATAATTCCTACATGTTTGAAATCTCAGATGAAAAATTTAACAAATATAATGAATATGGTAGAAGCTGTAAATATAAAAGTAGGCAATGTATCTATGCACAGCAGAAAACAGAACATTTATGGAAACTATATGAAATCTTAGGGAAATTTCTTCAGAAGAAATATAGCACTAATGAGAAACTATTACTTTATTTAATGAAATCAAGATTTCCATCCATGGTTAAAAAGAAGGCAAATATAAAAGTCATTTTTACAGTTTCACCAACTCACTGAAGAAACATGTAACAACTTATTTCAAGTTTATATGATGTATAAAATGACCAAAGACAAACATTGTATGATTTCATTCAGATGTTGCAGATAAACAGACATATCAGCTACATAACAAACAAACAAACAAAAAAGAACATTTTAGACTATAAGAACTAATGATTATTACAAGATAGGAAAGGGAAAAAAAAGAAACAGATAAATCAGGAAAAGGAGACAATATGGTGAAGGACAGAACTGAACTTTTAGAGGCAAAATAGTGTTGTATGAATGCATGTTGATTTCAATGAAGCACATCCCAGTCTTACATAATGTAATAACAAAATGTTAATTCAATTTAATTATTACCCTACAATTTTCAATATATATACAACTATTGTAAATTCACATTCAAATTCATTATTACTCACAGTGTCAGTACCTTACAACATAACTTCATTTTTCCCTATATTTGTAGCATTGTTTCATTCATTTCACGTATACATAATTATTAAACATATATAATCAAATATATTCTTTTTATGAGTATATGCTTATGTATGTATCATATATATAAATTAAGGTATCATTTTCTCTTCATGTATCCCTTTTTCTATGTTCTTTACATAGGTTTGTTTCTGAACTATATTATTTTTCTTCTACCCAAAGAACTCCTTTAATTAATCCTTAAAGGCATGTTCACTTGCATGTTGACAAATGTTCTGGATTTTTATGTGACATTGTTTCTCTTTTATTTTTGATAGATAATTTTCCAGAAGATGGAATTTCAGGATTGTTTGCTTTTCTGTGAACACTTTAAATATAAATTTCACTCTTTTTGCTTACATGATTTCTGAAGGGGAATAGATGTAATTTTCATTTGTTTCCTTTTAAGGGAAGGTCTTTTTTTACCCTATTATGTCCTTCCAAATCCCCTCCCTTCAGAATTTTCTATTTTTGTATGTTTGTTTGGAAAACGATATATGCCTAAATTTAGGTGTTTTTTTTTTGTTTGTTTGTTTGTTTTGTTTTTGCTGTTGTTGCTTGTGGTATTCATTTGGTCATTATATTTTATATTACATTTTGTTTGGTATTTTCTGACCTTCAGGGATTGATGGGACTTTTCTATGATTTTAAATTACTCAGTCTTGATTTAAAAAAAATCTTCCTGTCATTCTTCTCTTTGTAATATTTTTATGTCATTCACATTGCACTTGTCCAATAATCTTTGGATAGCATGTTTTATTTTTCTTCATTTTGTGTGTGTGTGTGTGTGTGTTTTTAGTCTTGGTGGTTTCTATTGAGATATCCTCAGGCTCAAAAATTCCTTCCTCAGCTATATCAAGTCTAATAAAAGTCATTCAAAACATTTTTTGTTACAGCAGGCTTTTTATTTCTATCATTTATTTCTATCTGTTCTTGTATACAATTTACACATCAGAGCCCATGTTAACTGTAGTTGCTTTAAATTCCTGGTCTGATAATTCCATTCTCTGCTATGTCTGCTGATATTTGCTGTCTCATAAAATTATATATATATATATATATTACTTTTAATATATACAGTGAGTATTTTTGTTGTTGTTTTGATGTCTTCTCATAGTGCACCAAGTAAAAGAAACTAGTGGAAATAGGTTGTTGGTAATAAGGTGAAATGCTGATGTGGGAAACACTTTTGTTTCATCATCTGATTGATTTGGTGTCAAGCTTTAGAGCTCTTATTCCCTTGGATCATAAGCTTTGCAAGTGTTTCTCAGGTTTCTTCTGTCCTTTAGTGGGAGAAGACAGCTAGAGTGGGTGAGGCTGTGTGATCCCTTACTTAGAAGGCAAAAGTTGACTGCTATTGGGTATATCCTTTCATTCTGACACATTACTCTCTGATAATTCTCCTGCAGCTTAGGCTTAGGTAAACTAGTTTCTCTTAAGGACAGTTCTTGTTAAAAATAGTGTTCTGCTCTATTTCCAGATGGTTACCTTTTCCTTCTCCCTGCCAGAAACATGAGGTGATTTTCTCAGATATTTACTTTGAGATTTAGTCAAGCTGCTAGAGGTAAATTTCACAAAATTGTGCCACCACCTACTGGGTCTCTTTGGAATTTTTTACTTTCAAGGTCATGTACACAGATGAGCCTAAAGTAATTAATAAATTACAGTCCACATCATCTATCTCTTCTGACAATGGGGTTTTTCACAGAGATTTTTGCTAGTGAATCTTTGCTCTGGTCAGCCAGGAATCCCAGTATTCATGTGACTTTCGCACCAAAGTTGATAGTTACTGCTTGGCAACCTTCGTGTACTACAGACTCAATAGCACTGTTGATTTCCAATGTTATTTAATTTTTACTTTTACTTACTATGGACTGTAGAGTGTAACTTCCAAGTTCCTTACACGAGGAACCAGAAACCACAAGTAAGTGTTCAACATCATCATTTCTTAAGTAAAAGATGTAAATAATTCATGATGTAAAATCTAAAGTGAATTCTTAAATGAAGGAGCACAGCAAATAAAACTAATTGAATCAATGTTCTTATGAAAAGATAGAATTGTCAAAATTAGATTTTGAAAAATAATAGGATGATAGTTACTTTATAAGAAAAGATATGCATTATAGTACTTCCTTTTCCATGCTCTGAATTTCAATAGAAATCCCATTGACAGTACAGGTCTCTGTCAATTTTACCAGTAGAACCTTTCTGTCAGACTAAATATTTGTCCAAACTGTTTCCATTTTGGGAAAGAAAAAGGTGAAAGCACAGAAAATATAATGTCTAAACACTACAAACAGATTCACTTCCCCTAAATTCCCCAAGCTATTAGGTTGGCATTTTGGTGGGAGGAAAAACAAACAATGAACAGACTAATGATGATAAAAAGATTTTTATAATCAATTTCATATGGAAACATGCTTTAAAATGTATGTATCACTGTCTAAAGATTGATCTTCACGAGATTATCTTAAGTAGGTAAAAGTGCTTGCATGGTTAATTTTCAGTGAATGATCATAAATCCCACACCTCAAATTATAAACAGAAATATTAAAAATACCATGCATTAAAGAATCATCATGTTAGAAAGCTAGACTAAATTAAGATATATTGCATTGCTTTCCCATCCTAGATAAGCTAATAAAACTTTGCCCAAAGTTGACATAATATTCATATTTTCTGATTAAATTGTTCCTGGTAGATGCAAAACAAATTGGAAAACAAGGTGCAGTTTAACTTTCTTAATAACAAATGTTTCAAGTCCATAAATTAAAGATTGATCTATCTATCTATCTATCTATCTATCTATCTATCTATCTATCTATCTATCTATCTATCTATCTATCTATCTATCTATCTATCTATCTATCTATCATCTATCTCCATCTATCATCTATCTATTTCTGTCCACTAGAAATCACTTCAGTAGACTTTAATTATTTCTTAGAAAAACAAGTGTTTAGTGATATAGAGATAATAAACCTAATGAAAATTTTACAAACAATTCCTAAATTTTGTTATCAAGGTTGACTACTTTCACACTTTGTGATTTGAAGCAGTAATATTCTGCACATTAAATTAAATTCATTTTTACTCAAATGAGAGAATTAAACTCTAACAACTCTTTAACTGGTAGGCTTTTGAGGGTCTTTGAGTTTACCTAATTTATTTCCTGACTATCTTTAGTTGGTCAGCTTACTATTGTCTGAATCTCCAAGACCTAGGATACACACAGGGTTAAGTTTAATACCTTGTCAGAACACTTAAACCAGGACAATCTTCTCTAAACAGTACTGGATGTTCAAGTCCCTTTGCTCCCTCTTTCCTATTCAAATGTAAATGTTGTAAATTTCTTTTCTTCAAATCACTATCATTTTCAAAGGAACAGCTTCTTTCTCTACAACAATAACATCTTTTTTTTCCAGAAAGTAAAGTCCTTATTATACTTGAATTTTGATATATCTGCATTATTTGTACCCTAAAGGATAGAGACCCAATGTCTTAGTACCTCTGATAAGATTCTCTAGTATAAATATTATTTTATATATTACTAGAAGTTAACTGTTTAAAAAAAAAGCATAAACACTTAATGTGTTATTTATATGTCTGTGGTTCCAATTAAGTAACATGATAAAATGGGACTGGGAGGAATTTTCAGGCACTGACATCAGGTGCAAAAAATAGCTAGCAGTTGGAAGGAATAAAGTAGAAACACTTAAAGTTAGCTTACTATTTTTTACTCTGAATTCCCTCATTTTTTTTGTTTTAAAATATATCATCTCTCTGATATTCCTACCTACCTATCTGCTGATTTTGATTTATAAACTCCAGATTCTATTGCTCTTTTGAAGTAGGTTATGCCCACATTACATTCCTGTTCAAATAGAAAAAAAACCCTCAATATATTATTAATATCAAATAGTTGGAAATCAAATGTGTCCAAATGTATGTATTTATTTTGTGTATCAATGCTACCAAGTATCTTTGATTGTGCATGCTAAACATAATATTGAGAATAAGAAAACGTAATTTTATTTTCTCTCATTCTCCTAGTATCCTTGATCAGAAATATATGCTAATACTGATATGCAGAGGATGTAGTCTTCGAAGCAATGCAATGAAGACAGAGGAAGACACAGAGGTCTTGTTTTTAAATTATTTTCAGTCTTGAGTTGCTGCCAAGAATTTTGATTTTGTAAGCAATCACCTCACCAGATGTCTTGATATACCCCTGCCATGCCCTTGCTATTCCTTTTCTCAGTGGTGCATGTGCTCACATGTAAATAATAGATAGGGTACATTACAACATGGGGTAAATTGAACAGGTTTATTTGGCACTGAGCAAACATCTGTTATATAAAATCAAAATTAATTGCCATCATGAGTTTTCTGCATGAAACTTATTGTCATACATTTAGAAAATATCCATTGTCCTAAATAATGTAATAGAAGACAGAAATATACATATACACTCATTAGAACATGAGCCTTTAACTTTCAGGGTCAGAATTCTGACACTGAGCTTCAAAGCAATTGCATTTTTCATCATTTTCTGATCTCTGAGAGTAAAGTAGGGTTAAATAAAAATAACATCAGAACAAATGTACTTGTCTCATTTAATACTTGCAGAGTTCTGCATTGACTCTCTGAGAACCAGCGATCTGATTTCTGAGTTGTAACCAATTTCCCCTTTTCAACATCAACTATTAAGATATACACAGTTGTTAATGATGTTGCATTTTAGGCCAATAATATGGAAAACCAATAGCATCATGTTTCATTTAAAAGAAACATGAAGACTCATTCTGGATTCTTCAAGTGTAATCAAAATAAAATTAGTAAGGAATATAAAATTGCTGAACATTTCAAAAAGTAGTCAGAGTGTTAAAAAAACATACAGCATGAGTTTTTAATAGATTTTCCTATATGTAATTTCACTGGCATAATAATTTTCTACATCTTTCTGAACATTAACATTAAATTGTTTGGCCCAATGCAAATAATAAATATAATGCTTCAATCATTAGGGATAACCAAATGCGTTTCCATAGCTGGAATGTGTTACCCTTTAACAGTGCTGGGATCATAGTTTTCAAGAGCTGATTACCCCCCCCCCCAGCTTATCCTAACTTCTACCCAATTTACTGAAAAAACTTTTAAAAATTATTTGATTTGTCCTCTTTGTGAATTATGGTTTGTGAAGAGATGCTTTTCCTTTTTCATAATTCTTTAAACAAAAGATATTTCCAGATCTTTTTCTTAAAATAATCACCATGTAGAAAGAGATTTTCTATTTGGTCAAGATGCAGATTCTCAAAGTTAAAGATTAAATCTCAAAAAATCTCCCCCCAAAACAAGGTTATTACAGTCTTCATTTTTCAAAGACTATAACTGAGTCTCTGCACACTACACATTTTTTAACTTCAGAAATTTTTTCACAGATATATTTATAAGTCTAATCTAATTCCAAAGTGTTCCCTACAAGATTACTTCTGTTACTTTTCTGCTTAACTGCTTATCAGCTAATTATATAATTTGCTTCCCTGCTTAGTAAATTAAAATCCCAATTCTCCTTCTTATGGTGCATTCACTCCAGATGAGCCAACATCTGCACAAAAGGGATAGCAACCATTCAGCAAGGATGCTGCTGTTTCCTAGGGTGGAATTCTGAAAATGTCAGCAGGACTTAACACAAGGTGAGAGCAACACCACAAAGGTGAAAAAAGCCAAAACTGTGTAACTGAAAGTGTTGTAAATAAAACAGACTGATAAATCAGTAAACTCTGTGTTTTATACCTTTGTTTAAAAGTTTGTTATCTTAGTACTAAATATAATTTTGTACCTTTACCAGAATAGTGCCTCATCTTTATACTAATTTTTAACATTATATTCTCTCACCTGGATCATTTGTACCATTTAGTAGATCTTTGAAGCAAAGGAGGACAATTGTTAATATCATAGGCACTAGTAGGTGGTAATACTGGATTTTAAGATAATTTTTTGGTCATTTTCATGCAGTCTTCATTCCACAATATCATGCAGTCTAAATACCTCATATTACATTTATATTTATCACATCCTGAGCACTTTTAGTTACACTGTCACCTGCATTCCTATTTCTGGCACTTTGAAGTAGGGTTTTGAAGATAGGAATTTAGGGACAAAGGTGTATGTGGGTCAGGCCAGATTCCAGAATGAAGAGAAGTGTATTTTCAAATTGTGAAAAGGTATGATAAAAGAATGTGTTTCCACAAAAGTAAACCCATGCCATCTAGCTGTATAATTCACTTCTCTTTCTTCATGTTGGAAGCAAAAGTTGCTCTAGTTGCTAATTCTTTTTAATTTCTTTTTTAGCTTTTTAATCATCAGGCATTGAACCTTTCCCACTCAATAACACTCAAATCCTCTACTCTTACACTTTCTTCCCAAATTTACTTAAAATCAACCTCCCCCTGTCTCTTATCTCCTCACACATGCCCTTCTAACTGAGTAATGAAATATTGCCCCAAGCTGCTCAAGTTCCTTTGAAGTTTTTTTTTTTTTCATCCTGATCATGAAGCATCCCCACATTCAAGTATCCAATTTTCCCTCTATCAAAGAGCACTTTTCAGAGTGTTTTCAAGTAGAAGACTGAGCAGCACAGACTTGAAGGGAATTACGGTGACTCTCCACTAGGAAAGGAATGGTAGAATTGCCCTACAGGCTTTGGATAGGGCACTAGAAAGTGGTCTAATGTTATAATGATTTAGTGATAGCTCTAATTATAGCACGGTTCACCCCAGTAAATGTGTATTGAACACAAAGCCATTTAGTAGGAAGTTGCAGGCTTCTCTGATGGCAGAAATAAAGCTGCCTATCACTGTGTTTGTTAGTAATAGGTCATCATTCTACTGACTCAAAAGTCCTTTCCTTTTTACTGAATGAGAGGGTATGAAGTACCACTAGATCAAATTTGCTATCATTATAGCAAATTTCTGAGGTGTAAAGTGGCAAGATTTAAAGGTTTCATAACACTAAGTGAACATAGTCACTGAATTGCTGATTAAACTTTAGTTGAAAAGGAACAATAAACAGAAAATAATTTATGTATCTCTGAACAAAACAGCAATAACAACAACAAAAACAATCATTAGTTTTAATTCAGAAACATAGAGGTTTTGGAACTAGTCACATCCTGATATTAGTTTCCTATTTCTTGATTCTCTTTTATTTCATTTATCATGTATTTCCATAGGTTGACTATATTGTCCTGTTGAGAAATATTTTGAGTTATTCTCAAAAGCTGAGAAACTATGACTTCTTTTTTTCTATTATTCCAAAGTTAGTACCAGCATAATGGTAAGGCATATGCACTTATATCAATAATATCATAAAATATTTCTGAAATTTAAAGAATGAAATTTTACCCGCTAAATGCAATAAAATTCAAAAAAGGAAGTGTCAATTAAAGTGCAAGTTTGGTTAGGTATTTAAAAACAGAATAAAACAATCACTGAGAAAAAAGTTTAAAGGTTGGTAATTTCCTGGCATAGACCACAGAAAGGTAATTTCAAAACAGTCTTCCTTCTTTGCCATTTGAAAAGCTCTTTCTTTTTATGGAATGGAGGAGTTTGCCCACCATAGTTTCATAAAATTAAGTAGTTGATTCAACTCTGTAATATTCACCTTTTTTCACAATGGTTTCCCCACTAGAACACCCTATAAATAAAAGTGATATCGATGTGAGTGTTCTGTTTTTCACAATAACTGCATTTCTACTCTTTATAAGGGCATCATTCATTGAATTCAGCACCCACCCTGATCTAGCATGAGTGCATTTTAACTTAGGCACATCATTAATGAGTCTATTTTGAAAAAAATTTCATCATCTATCTTCCTATATGGATATGAATTTTAGAGTACACAATTCAACCAATCATATCTTCATTCAGATAAGTCCTGTATTAGTATCACACAGTATATCAGGGTCTTTGAAAATAACTTATTATAGCTTACTTTGACAGATGAGCGTATGATATAAAGAAAAACAGAAGATAACACAAGAGAAAGACATCAGAAATTCTGTGACATGTACGATATCACAAGTATCCCTCTTAAAATTGTTATGAGAAATAGATTTAGAATCCATAACACCCCTCAGTTGAATAGTAGATGTCTCATTCTGGTCAGTGTGAATCAACCACCACTTAACTTGGAGTACATAGTTAACCAATTTCATTATAGTAATGTCTTATAATTTAGTGAGAATTTGTTAGAAAGGAAGTAATGCATTAACATTTGACAAAAATTGGTAGAGAATAATGTTTTCAAACATATTCCCCCAAAGTGACAAATTCAAAATTACAAACAAAACTACAGCTCACAAACATTGATCTGAAATATAATGTGGTTAATGAACTAGCCCAAATAATGGAAATAAAGTCATTCAATTAATAATTGGTATTTTTTCCATTTATATAAAGTATTTCTTATTATTGTTTCTCATTATTTTAATTTTTAATCTGGTTTAAATTGTCTCTTATGCATTGTCTATATATTAAAAATAGTCCCAAGAAATATAAATATATTTTGAAATATTCTAAACTGTAATGAAATACAATTAATAAAAACAATCTTTATCATGCTCAAATATTTTCTCCCATTCAAATAATAGGTCTCTTCCTTTTAGTTAGTTTCTTTTGAGGTACAGAAGCTTTTTAGTTTGATACAGTTCCAACTGTTTATACCATTTTTTTTTATTTTCCTGTCTTTGAAAATGAGATTTACCTTCCTAAAAGATTTTAAAGTGAATCTTACAGCATTGTTTTATATTAGTACACTGTAATCACCTCCAAAATTTATTTCTCTTAAATAACTAAAATTTTATACCCTTTAATTAAGTAACTACCCATTCCTGCCCAGGCCTGAAGCATTTCAAACCACTAGCTTTTCTTCAAAAATGTTCATATACATTGGTAAAATTATTTCTAGTGCATCATTGCGAACACTATTCTTTTCAACACATTTTGTTGGATACATTGTTCTTGCCTGTTAATAAGCTAACTCTCAAGGGCCAAATCTTTTCCTATTGAATACTGAATAGCTTTACTACTCCTTTATGTCACATATGCAAATCACATTAAATTAGAGAGAACATATTACTCACTCAAATATCACAGATTAAATTGCAATTACTAAAGTGAATCTACCAAGAAATATAAAAAAAGGTAGAAGAAAATTTGAATAAATAAAAGTTTAGGCTATATAAAGATTAGGATAAAAGAATACATTGTTATTAATCTTTATGAATAAGAAAGGGGCTCATAAAGCAAATATTTTGTTACATAATATTTTGGTTTTTTTCTTTCATTGTCTCTTAAAATTAGGCAAAGGCTGATGGCCAAGAAGAAGTAAAATTTTACTATTTATATTCCAATTGAAATTAAAAACAGATTACAACAAAAATCATTCAGGGTATATAGTTTACTATATAATGCACATTTCAAAATGCACTAAATAGCAGTACTTAAAGTTCACTAGCATTAATTATGCCTATTATAATAAATCAAATTTGATTTGGGAATCTTGTTTAGATTGAAATACTTTCATTTTCTTCATATTTCAAACCATTAAAAATTACATTCTATCATAACTTCCTTTTAAGATACTTAGACTAGCTCCTTTCCCCAGTCCTTTTCAATATCATAGTACCAAGCCCTTGCAAATGCAATAGTGTATTAAATAAAAAGTACACAGGTTGGGAAGAAATGATCATGTATAGATGAATTGAAAAAAAAAAACCTAAAAGATTTTACACAATAATTTAAAGAAAATATGACAGAAACACTAATAAACTCCTCAACTAGTTAATAATTATGGAGTTATTAAGCATAATTAACTATAATGGAGAATACAAGGTTAATACACAAATGTCAAATACTTTCCATTATATCAGTAATAAAAAGTAGTACTTAAAATTAAAAATACAATGCTACATGAATTAACATCTCCAAAGTTAAAATATTAGGTACAATTTTAAACTTTATATATGTATGTGTGCATGCACACATCATCCATCCATCCATCCATCCATCCATCCATCCATCCATCCATCCATCCATCCATCCATCCATCCATCCATCCATCCATCCATCCATCCATCCATCTATCTATCTACCTGTCTATCTGTCTATCTGTCTGGCTGTCTATCTGTCTGGCTGTCTGGCTTTCTGTCTGACTATTTGTCTATCTATCTGGAGAGTCTATATAAGGAAAAGTACAAAATCCTGGTTGAAATTAGGAACTATAAAAATGTATATTATTCCATGTTCATGAATATATAGACTCAAAATCTCAAGATATCTGATGCTCTATAGATTTAATTCATTTTAATCACATTCCCGTTATTTTATAGATATCAATAAATTTATCTAAAGCTTTTATAGAGATACAAGAGGTTCACACACACAAAAATACAACACAACATTGAAGACAGATGACAAACATGAAGAACTGATGTAACTGTTTCAAGACTTTGCTATAATTTTACAATATTCAAGCCAAGGTATATGCATTGAGAGAAATAGACAAATAGAATATTGGAACTAAATAGAGAGCCAAAAAGTAGATACACAGAAGTGTACTTAATTTATTTTATGAGAGAGAAGCAAAGATTATATCATGGATCAAAGGAAGTCTTTTCAAAAATTAGTGCTAGAACATTAACAAGTAAAAGATAAGATCTCCCTCAAAATGTATGACATAGTTAAATATGAACACAGCCCACTTTGGGAGTAGAGAGAACATTTTCATACAATTCTAAAGGCATGATTTATCAAAGAAATGATTGATAAGCTGAAATAATATTAACATTAAATACTTCTACTCTGAGATGCAATGTGTAGCAAATGAGAAGGCAAGCCCAGAGTAGAAGAAAATATTCGCAAAAGATAAATTCAGTTAGATACTATTATCTGAAATAGAGAAAAAAATCTTTAAATTCAACAATAAATAAAGAACTTAAATAAAAACTGGGGATAATATTATAAGCAATACTTCACCAATGATAAGCAAAATTTAAAAACAGTAACAGCATTTGTAAGGGAAGTGCACATTAAACGAGATAGCAGAATACAGCTATTAGAATGACCATAATGTGGAGACTGACATCAAATGCAAGAAGTAACAGGGACTTTCAATCTCTCATACATTGCTGATTGAATGCAATACGTACAGTCACTCTGGAAGACAATTTCTTCCAAAACTGAAAATACTCAGTACTACCCAGAAATCATGCTCTTTAGGAGTTGTTCAAATAACTCAAAAACTTGTTTTCATATAAAAGCTTGCACCTGGATGTTTACAGCAACTTTATCTACAATTGCCAAACACTGTGAGCGACCAAGAAGTCCTTCAGTGGATGAATGGATCAACTCTGTGGCATGTCCAGACAATGGAATACTACTCCCTGTTAGGAAAAAAATAAGCTATCAAAACCTGGAAATAAGGAAAAACCTTAAATTTACATTACTTAAATTTTCATTACTCAGTGAAATAACTCAATCTGAAAAGTATATTTACTCTATGATTCAACTATCTGATATTCTAGAAAAGGCAAATATACAGAGATCATAAAAATTAGTGGTTGTCCAAGTATTAGGTGGGAGAATGATGACTAACTAAAGTACAGAAGATTTTTAGGAAAGTGAAAATACTCTATATAATACAATAATTGAAGGATATGTGTCATATATTTTTCATCTGCAGAGTGTACATTCCTAAAAGTGAGCCCAAAGTAAACTTTGGACTTGATAATTAGGATGTATCAGCTTACATATATCAGTGAAAGAAAAAAAATGTATGATTCTGGTGAGTGATGTTGATAATAGAAGATATGAATGTGTATTTACATCTATTTGCAATTGCCATAAACATGTTCTAAAAAAAATAAAGTCATAGAAAACAACTTCCATAATGCTTTTGTGGAAAATAAAACAACATATAGAATATTTCATATAGTACATAACCAATATTCTCAGACATTACTCTATAAAGCTTCATGAAAATTAATTTATTTCTTCTTAAGAACACATGTCTTTTGAGATTGCATTCACTTAAGTAATTATTAGTGAACTTAGTCAAAAATACTTTAAATACAAAAATACTTTAAAAATACTTTAAACCATTATTGTAGAAAAATAGTTGGTAGCACACAACAAATATTTTGATAGTGATTCAAAGTAAAATAATAAAATCATAAAAGAAACCAATAATCGTTTTTTCAATGTGACATCACTGTTTTTCTCATCAAGAAGCAGTACCCATTAGTTTACCTTTTTGAATCAATAATGGCCTTTCACCTGCTTTCACCAATAAAATATGTATGTGTACAATGAAATTTATATGATTTTGAGAGTTTAGACCTTAAGGAGTTTTCATGTCCTGTTTTCAAACTTTCATAACATTGATATAACAGATCACAAAATCATTTTGTATATTAGAAGAGTCCAAAGAGGGGCCAATGGGGATAAATGGATACATGACAATCAGCATCTACACCCATGCCTGATCCATCTTTGACCTTTCAATCTCAGTCAGGTTGTCAGATGACTGAATCCACATGTTATTCTATTGGAGATCAAAGAACTATACAGATTGACAAATTATGAGTAAGTATAAATCATGATGTTTAATCACTAAATTTAGGACTTTGTTATACATTGTTACACATTAATATATTACTTGTATAAAAGCAATACTTCTTTTACATAATAGGCAATTGTTTCAAGTCATCATGCAATGGAGTGTGTAACAGTTAAGCACTAGAAGTTTTTACAGTAAGATGAAGAATGTAAATGCGCTGGTCATGTTTTGAACAGGGAAAGGTTGAAGGTCATTTCCCTAGAAAGCAACTAATTATTCTATCAGCAAACATGTTTCTTCTACCTGAAAACACAGTTGATATATTTCCAAGTCACAATGCATGTCTATGTTCATATGAATACTTCTTACCATAAAATATAAAAAGAAAATAAAGCCACTTCTATTCCAAGGCAAGTTTATCCTTTCTTCATTTACTCTCTCTCTCCCCACAGAATATCTAGTGATGTCTAGCCATTTGTGGAAAATGCAGGCTCAAAATTTCAAATATACTTAGGTCCCTGAGTAACTGCAAGAGGAGGAGGCTCCTTAACCACCAATACCCAAAATCATATCATGTAATCAATCATATAAGGAAACAATAAACTGCTAGTACTTTAGTCTATTAAAACACATGTTTATTTGTTTTTACTGCCATCATATAGACTAATTCCAATTGTGGATCAGTTCTCTCACATTCCATGTGGTTTAGATAGGGCTGATGATTATACTTGTCTTCTGTGGTGAACAGGTGACCAGATGTGATCAACAAAAATTCATTAGTATCACAGTTGCAGCAAGAGACTCAAGAATGACACTTAACCCAAGTGGGGCCAATCAGCATATTCTCTGGGGCATTTATGTCAGTTATCAGAACAGGCATTTTCCCAGCTTTGGGACCAGAAGCTAAATAGATGTTATAAACTGAAGTGTCTGACATCTCTCCTTTGGGCTTAATGAAACAATTCATTTGTTGTAGGAAAGAATGAGGGCATGGTACAAATAAAAGCAGTATTGAGATAAGAGGACAGACAAAATACATTTTGAAGTTATAGTTTAAATTATGCCTGATGTCACTTCTTCCTCTGGAATTTAGTAAGAACAGGTTAATTTGCTTATTTTCTTTTAGATGCAAGTTAATTTGAATGGAATTTACTTCATTTTCAGAACTCTAATATTGTTTCCTATCTCTATTATTTAATGGTTTGTAAAATTTTTATCTATTGCATTAAAAAAATCCAAACATTTCATAAGACAAAGAAAAATAATTGAAAACTATAATGACTAGGTAAATGTTAACCTAAAAGAGTTGACAGCATTATTTAATTGTATAAGTGTATACACATGCACACACACACATATAATTGTGTTTTCAACTAATATAATGTGCTTTAAACTAATGTTAAATGTCAATCATCACCAAATAAATAAGAAATTGACTGGTTTTGGTCAGAAGATGGCCATTAAAAGTTTCTTCACAAATAAAATGAAGTACAGACATCTTCTTGAGGATTCAGTTATGCTTGTAATTATCAAATCTGTCTGAAGATAAGTATATTTAAGTGCTAGAGCTCAGAAATAGTAAATATCAAGCTCATATTCACAGGGGTTATGAAATATTTAATATTTAAATTATTCCCATTTTCACATACAAGTAAATATGGTGACATATTATTTTAATATATAGGGATAGTGTAATACTGACATTTCATTGAAAAATTCTCATATACTGCAAGTATTAATGATATGCAATTCTTTTTGTAGTTCTCATTTTTCAGGTTTTGATAAAATGAACATACTTAATTTTTGCCAACACCACAAAAATTCTTCTATTCTTGAGCTCTGGAAAATTTTAAATCACTTTATCTTGTTTAGATTTTTCAACTTTAAATTTATTCATGCAGTAATCTATTTAGAGAAGTACATTATATTTCTGATGATAGCTTTCATCAACTTCATCAAAGTTGATAATTGGTAACTGAGTAAAACAAAACATATTCTTTCTTGGACCAACTTTGATATTTTCTAAAGCCATCATCTGGATGACATTTTTTAAATATAACTAATCACTCATATGTCTCATTCACTATTAATGATTTGCAATTTTCCCTACATATTGATAAGGTCTAATTCTTATTCTCTTTTAGCATCAAACGCTCTTCCACTGAACTATATCCCCTCACTCCATTTTTCTGAGTTGCTTTGCTAAATATTAGGAATTTTTTTTAAAAAAGATTACATTTATAAATCCTTCATAATATTTTAGTTATCCTGTAATAATTTCTATACTTTTCCCTTGTGAGAATTACTACTATAGGTATCTTCTCCTTTTTCTTTTTCTACTTTACTGGATTGAATATAATTATTTTTCATTATACTATAGTATAAGTCAATATAAATCTTATTATCATCTGACTACAGCTTTGATTATATTACATAAATATTGATGAAGTGCTACAATTAATATATTCTAAAGTACTGCATATAAATCTTTATTTTTGTCTTTAAAGATATTTTGAGATGAATCAATTTTCAATCCTATTCATTTGACTTTTAAAAACAGTACTTTTTATTTTTCTGTGGAATCTTTGTATACTTCTATCTTTTCCTTTGTGTATTTTTTATAATTTTTTTAAAGAATACTAAATAGCTCAGCAATTTAAAATTGAAAAGAATAGAATGCAATTAGAAGCTTCTAATATCTGAAGCTATCTGCATTTCTACTTGGGACCCAATATTTATGTTTTATTTCAACAGAAAAATTTCCATTTTTGAATATGAAATTTGCGATATACATGATGATGTTCTATTAATTACATATTCAATTCCTTTGTTTTTATCTGTTTCCTTTAGCAAACATTGAAATAATGTTTCCTGAATACTTCCCATTGCTAGTCACCATGAACATTTGTCAAACTTAGAGATACATCCCACAGTAGATATGACTGGAGAAGTTGGAGGGATTAAGGATGAGACTATATCCATGTAATCCACAGTGACTATTTTGCATTTAGAGATATCACCTTAGAATACAGTTTATTAGTATGAGGTTAATTTTATGATAACTATTGATTGCCATTCATGTTGGTTCAAGATTATTGTGGAGCAATAGAGTTCTATTTTTATTACCATGCTCAAAAATAATGGAAACTGTTACTCTTTCTGTTTGCTTGTATTTCTTAGATTCTGAAATATATATTTCTGTGTGATTATTTATAGAGGACTGTTCTCAGATGTCACATAGAAGTAAGGATGGTAGCATTGACTAAAGAGTGATGTAACCTCACGATGTGATTGTAGCTAAGTCTCAGTCTCTCCTGAAAGTTCTCTGGAACTGGGATTTCCTTTCAAAGTTTTTCTATGTTGAGGCAGAGGACAATTTTATAGCTGAGTCAGATAAATTTGTTTCGGGTTGCCTTCTGGGAATGGACATATTAGGCATGAAGTTCGTCGCAGCTGAGGGCAAATCTCAACTGTAGTTTCATACTTTGTTGAAAGAAATGTAAAATGACAGTTAATCAGCAAAACAATTTATCAGCTGTTTAATAACGTTACATGTATAGTTTAGACGTATATCAGGGATTGCATGTCTCTTCATTTAACAAAAGGAACTAAAAATTTTTATGCATAAAAATGTATACAAACTTGAATTACAGCCCTCATCTTATTAACAAAGAAACCTGAATTTATACATAAAGTATACAAAGCATTATCCAAGGAATGGATAAAAAAATGTGATAAACCCTAATATTGGAATACTAAATAGAAATAAAATGAAACATACTTCAAATACAATATCAATACTGATATTCTGAAATACCTTATGTTAAATAAAATAAGTGAGGGACAAAAAGCTACATATTAAATAATTCTATGTATATGACATTTTAGCAAAATGCAGTCTGTGGTGACAAAAATCAAATTAGTAGTTTCTAAGAACTAGACGTGAAGAGATGGGTTCACCAAATATCTACACTACAATGGGGGGGAAGAATTTTGTACAGTGTTAGAAAACCCCTATATCTTGATTTTGATCATGACTTCATGATTGCATGCATTTATCAAAATTTGCAAATGTCCTATAAAAAGTGTTATAATGTGCAAAGTATACCTCATAGAAAACAAAACAGGCAAATTGGTTATTATTAATAAAACCATGTTTAGAGATCATTTTCTTCCAGAGAATTCAATGGTGGCAATCTGTAGGCAAAAGTATTTTAAGTCAATAAAGAATTTTACTTGACAATAAATAATGGCTACAGACATAACGGATTTATAGAGCTATTATAAGAAATATTATATAATTCAAAAAGTTGTGGAAACATTTAAAATAAAGATGAATAGTGGTTGTATAAAGATCTCAGGTCTAGGAATTAAAAGCTGGTATTTTGGGCATTAAAGGGGGTTATTTTTAAAAAATTATTAATCATTTTGTTTACAGATGTATGTGTATGTTAACATCTTGCATTCCCCCAGGTTCTTCTCCACCTTATCACCTGTGAATCTTCATCTTGGTCTTCATGTGCTATTTTAATGGGGAAAAAACAGGCAAAATGTCTAAAATATTCACTAAAGAAGATAGAGTTGTCAAAGAAGCATAGGAGATTTTCAACATTCAATATCATTAAAGAATTACAAATTAAAATGACAATGATTTTTACTATAGTCATCTTAGAATAACTAAATCTAAAACACTGATAACATGAAATATCTGTAAGTATATGGTGCAATAAGAACTTTCATTCAGTGATTATGGAATGCAAAAAAAAAAAGAATCATTTTAAGTCAATTTCAGTTTCTTGTGAAACCATATGATCTTACTATAAGACCTAGCCTAATATACCTTGATATTTATCCAAAAGAGCTGAAAACTTACATCTAAACAAAAACCTCCACAAGAATGTTCACAGCAACTTTAATCACAATTGGAATCAATCAAGCTATATATTTCAACAGGTTGACTGGATAAACAAAATGTAGCTCCATATTCAATAACACAAAGAAAATGGTTATAAAATCATGAATGACATAGAGGAATCTCAATTTATTTTGCTAAGTGAAAAGAGTCAATCTGAAAGCCTAGTTACTATATATGACTCCTGTTACCAGTCATTCTGGAAAAGACAAACTACTAAGAGAGTAAGCAGGTCAGTGATTGCTATAGTTCATGGGGAGGAAATAAAACCTGGATGCACCACCACAAAAGAGGGTTTTAAGGAAGTGAAATTAATCTGTGTGAGGTTTTGATAATCGATACATGTCATTAAACATTTAGCAAAATCCATGGAAGGTATATATACATCACAGAGAGTGAATCCTAAGATAACCTATGTACTTTAGTTAATAGCATGGTATCAACTTGGGTTACTAAAATATAATAAATGCATCACACTAACAAAATACATTATTGGAGGGGATGAGGTAGGTGGAGAGTAAGGGAATACAGTAACTCATACTATTTATACAGTATCTCTACAAATCTAAAATTGCTCAACACTATATTCCATAATTTAAAAAAACAATGTAGTGTCTGTGCTTATACACAGTGCAATATTCAAGAATGAACCCCGTGTTTCCTAAATGTAAAAATAAATTGTGCAACATAGAAACAATACTTGATCACCTTTTAAAAAATTCTAAATAAAGGCAATTTTGACTTAAATAGAGGCAGAGTTGGTTGAGTATGAGGCAGAATAGGAACCTTAAAGAAGGAAGTCAACAACAATGCATTCAGAGAAAAATCTTTAAAGACTGGGAATGAGAAGTGGTAAAATAAGAATAACATTGGCTGCTGTTTACAAAAAAAAAATTGTCTGGAAATATCAGTCAGCAAGATCTATAAACTCATTATACATACTAGCTGCCCTTCTCCCCAAAACTGACATTGTAAACTACTTCAAATAAAAATTTTGAAATTCAAGCACCTACTATATGTGTGTAAAATAGGAGGAATACAAAGACAACAACAAAGTAAAATGTGTGAAAGATAACTACACTGATATCAAACTCCAGAAAGAGGTAAAGTTGAAAGTGATCACAGTTGTATACTTTTATTAGAATATAGAAAGAAGAGGCTTCAAATTAAAACTTTTATGGTGGTTAAAAATGGAAAGACTCCTTCAAAGTGATAAGTAAAAAGACACTGTTGGAAGTAGCTTCCTATTTAGAACAGTGCTCATCTATCTTGTAGACACTGAGCTAGAGTTACTTTCAGAATAGATACAACTTGGTTTTGTCATGGAGGAGGAAAGATTGCAGAGAAGGAGTTATTAGAGCACTGAATGATATGTACAGTTGGATTTAATTAGGGCAAAGTGATAAGTGATGGTTTTAGCACAATTATTAACACAGATGGTTGAAAAAGACAAATTTAGTATCTTCAATCTGGAAAATGTCAGGCTCAGCATAGATAATGAAGTCCTAGAAAATAAAGAATGAAATAAAGGCTCTACTTGAAATGGTAAATGATTCTAGGAAGGAAAGCATGCACACACTATACTTAGAATTCCTAAATAGATAATGACTATATTAGTTTAACTCGGATTCTCTGCTATAGTAACTTAATGAGTACAGAAATGGAAAACTTCTGTCAAGATAATAAATATTAAGCTAAAAGTTTCAGACTTTTATTTTTTAAAGAATGATATAAAATATAATGACCACAGTTCAAATTTTATATTATTAATTTTTAATATCTTTCCACACAAATATATTTATAACCTAGTTCATTTTAAAATGGTAATTATATCTGTAGATAATATTTAGGGAAACTGAGCTTTAATCATTCTTAATTATTTCTTAGAACTCTCGGCAAATTAATACTAAAAACATTATTAAATAAGTTAAATTCATTTGCTATGCAATATCAATTCCAAGCTCTAGTGTAGAATAATATTGATAATAATTGATATTTATTCAAATTGAAGTTATCCAAACGGCAATATAATCGACAGAAAATACTGTAGATTTTAAAGTAAATTTAAAATAGATTTTAAATTTTAATTTAAATTAAAAATATTGGCTTTTTAACAGAAGTCTGAAAATAATTTAAATTTTAATATATATACCTGTGATATCTAGACTTTCTTCTTTTGAACACCATGACCATCTTTGAGACTATAATTTTAAATTGAATAAGAGACACATGATTTATCAAGAACATTGCTTAAAAGAATTCTGTGAATAAAATGAATACTGATAATTGATTAAAAACTGCTTAGTCATGTATATAGTACAGTAATTTTACATATATACATATATGCACATACATCTATACACATAGGTGTATGTATTTGTGAAAAAGCAATTTGATGCTAAGAATGAAAATGAGTCAAATATCTTTCTGACTAAGATTCAGAATGAAAATGAAAGTAGTAAGTAAGAAAGCAGCAATAAGTCTGCCACATCCCATGTCTATCCACAAGCACATAGGAATTTTCTTTCTTTTGGAACCAAACTAATTAGAGTACTGGAATGAGGCTCACCATCATTAAATCAAAGGCTGGTATTGATTTCCTATGCTCAATAAGCAGACCCAAAACATTTGTAAGCAACCAGCTTTTGAAACTTTTGCCTATGTAAGTTGGGGGAAATTAGGTTTAGCAACATCTATTTTCAGTATTAGTATTTTTATCATTGAGGTAAAAACCAAACCACTAAAAATGTGCTCTACTTGAAGCTAGGGCATATTACAAGGGTAGGGAGAGAATACAGAAAAAAAAAAAAAAAAGATAAGCACAACTATGAAATGTGAACTGAAGATGAGAAAGAAAAAAATGAAATCTTAAAAACCTGTAAATACAAATCAAAAGAAGATGAATAAAAGTAAAATGAAGTTAAAACAAATCAATAAAACATGGTTTTTGAAAATACAATCCCATTAAAAAGAAAAATTTAAGTAATTTGAAAAATAATTTTTAAAAATTAAATAGGTTGATATACCATGTGCATGGATGACAATCGATCTGAGATTCTTTTTTCCTCTAGTGAGAAGCAGAGAACATTTCATCTGTTCATGATTGATGGTCAGTTGTTCCAAGATAAAGTTATTGAAATGTTTCTCCCATTCCATGACAATGCAGGATCAAATGATCATAAATTAGAGGACAATGTGTTTTGAACATGTTTATGGGCTCTTCATTGTGCTAATTTTATTTTCTTTCCTGTATTCAGGCAATGTATTCTGTTATCACTTTATTATAAATTTTGTCACTGAGTAAGGTTCCTTCCTTGCATTCCTCCTGAAGAGATTCTTAGTTATCCATGGTCATTTGTACTCCATGTGCATTATAAAATTACCTTGGTTCAGTTTTATTTAACTTTTTCAAATTTTATTTCATATTATCTACAACACATGAAGATACACAAATGATGGTCTAGCCTTTTATTTAAGTGTCCTCTTTCAATAGTATATCTTTTTCTAGATTGCTCCAAGTTACTAAAAATTATATGGTATATTGCAAGTAGTATGTGTTTAAACTACTACTTTTGTAAATGAATTCTCACAGATATGCAGAAAAGTATTTTTAAATGCACACATAGCTATACTCAACAACTATGCATTTATTTGTATATTAATTTTTTTCAGCTTTTCTCACTAAAATGTTATTTTCTGTGAATTATTTTGCCTTATCATATTATCTCCAGTGTTTTGAAAATAACTGCCATACAACAAATCTTAATAGTCTCTGAGTTATTTATTGAATGAATTAATGCAGCTATAAAAAATTAAAGACCATAGTTTTTAAACAAAGTCAGCTAGTAAAACTTTGTGAACAATTCTATTCAAATTTTTGTTGTTAACAGGTTTGTGTTTTTAATCCAATATGACAACCTTATTTCAGCATATACATCATTTCAGCTCCTTAAATATATACCTTGCCCCATTTATATACTTTATAGAATATGACACTGTCCTTTACACTTTCTCTTTTCTCACTGTCCAACTATGGCTAGTGGTGTTTATAAAAGATAAGGTCGATGAATCTATGTGCAAATAGACAAAGGGTCAGGGTTCTATAGAGGGGAAAGAAGTGAGAAATGTTTAGAGATTATATAAGTATTCCCTCACACATAATTATTTCAGTTTTTCCTTTCACCATTGATACCCAGACACCTAATGAAAATGAAAAAATATTTAAAGTCTGCTAATGCCAAAGCCTATGCAACAGAAAGATACTTTGTGTTTAATTATTATGCCCACACTAATAATTTTTAAAGCTCTCAAAATGAAAGTGACCATACACCCCCCCAAAATCATCATTATCACATCAATACATTAATTTAAGCCTCGCTTCCTCCCACGATCATCACGGGATATGTCTTTTAGTTATTTATGACTCACATTGGTTGATTGTTGGTACCCAATAATTAAGAGACTCTTTACATCTCTCTCACTTTGACAAATATCATGGGTAAGCATAATTTCCTATCAAGGGATAATACCTGTGATCAGCACTTAATCTTGATCTGCAAAGTACCATATATAATGCATTCCTCTCACATCATATTTGCAACTTTGTATGTAGCTCAAACACAAGGTCCTGGAGCCATGGAACTCCCAAGTTGTTAGTGGCTACATACCAATTCTTCTTCTAAATATACTTGTTATTCATTTTCTTTAGTGAATGAAAGAAGGAACACACCAGCAGGAGAGAAACTATTTTTGCAATTCTGGCTGAGAAAGGAAGAATGCCAGTTTATATACCTATTAAATGACATGTCTCTGTATTGAGACTTCCAACAAAGGTGATAAATGCATTTGAAAAGACTTGATACAGTTCAATTCTTAAATCTGACCTTCCTTTTCATCTCTGAAAATATATTCAATAATACAAAAATAATGAAAATTAAACGAGTTGTTGGAAGTTAGGCTTTTAACACGACTAGTTTGCTCAACAAAACTTAAAAAAAGTGTATAAAATAAAGATGAAAAAATTACAAAATAAGTCGCATTGAAAATGTGAGGGAGTTTGCATCGTGCATAAGAAGTAAAATATGGAAATTCGATTCTTTATAACAGAAGGATAAGTTAGAGTAGCTATTTTAAGATACTAAATAAGAAAATATCCCAGTATAAAAATCATGAAAGACATGATTAACCCCATGTAAGTTGATTTACTGAAGAATTCTAAACATATAGAATAAAAATTTGAACTGTGGAATATTTTTTTCTCCCACACTTACGAATATCTTTTCAAATCATACTGTTAATGTCAGGTGACTAGTTTGGAAATACATATACAAATAATTAAGCATTTCCAATGTTGTCTGTGAATATTAAGAGTGATGTGTAGCATTTGTATCACCTACATCTATCTAGTCTACTTTCATTCATTATTCATAGAAATGCAAGTAACAACTAAAACAGCAACAACAATTATTATGATTTTCCTTTACATATATTTTTATCTAGGAAGGCAAAAGATATACATTAGGAAAATTTGTTTTAAAAATAAATGATATCCAATGAAAATTACATTCCTAAGTACTTAGAGCATTATGTTCAAAATATTTTCACATAACATGCAAAATTATATTGCTCATTATATAATAAAATAGAAAGTTGGACAAGTAAGAGACTTAGGTCATGCTAGCTACCTTTTGGATGCTGAAAAGAGTAATAGCTCAGCAAACTTGCAATTCATTTGTGGTACACCCATGTATTCCTCCCACTGTCACGTCAACTTAGGGGATACCGAAGTAGGAAAAGACAAGTCTTTTTTGGATTTGTATACTTCTCCCTTACTTTGTATTTCCATGAATTTGTAGAAGAATATTCTATATTAATTTACAGCTTATAAGGAATAAATATATACCCTAAATTACATGTAATATTGTAAAGTAATACCACCTTAAAATATAATTTGTATAATTTACAATTTTAACATACATTTTTTGTAATTTATTTTATAAATTACAACATCATAATGTACAACACAATAAGAAACAGTATCACAAATAATAATAAAAGACTCCATTAAAACATATCATATATAAATAAAAAACACTTGAGATAAGATATGATGATTCTATGGTGCTTACTAGAATATAATGAATGAATATTATGTTAACAGGATTCATGGTTCAGTATAAGGAATTAAGATTTTATGTAATTGGCAACATATGAGGGGTATATCATTATTAGAATCAAAGGACTTGACAATTTTGCAAAAAAATCTTCTGGCTGAATTTGATAAAACAGAACAAGGAAAATGTACATATTTGTGTGTGACCTGGCTAACAAGTACAAGCAAGTTCTGTGTTAAGCAAGTTATTAAAAAAATCTAGACTGTGTCTCTTTTTCACAGGCAGGCTCTTGAGCCAGAATCAGATTTACATCTGCAGTAATTTTTTTAGAGCCACAAAATCTCATTTTTTGCTATTTTTGTTTACACTTATATTATCTAAATATATATATATGTATTTACTATATATGTACTATATATATGCATGTATGTATGTACTATATATATATATATATATATATATATGTAGTCATTGCCTATCCCATTGCTCTCCCATCACCTTACCACCAGTGCACCATCTTAGTTCCCCACTTCCATTTTCTCCCTCCTCCCCCTCTCTTGTTCTATGCTTTAATTCTGTTGTCAGTTTTCTATTTTTATCAAATAATTTATTTATATATAAATTCCACATCTTTGTAATCCCCAGGGTTCACCCCCCCGACCTTTCCCTCCTTGCCTCTACCCCCCAAGTTGTGTACTTCAATTTGATTGTTAGCTTGTTTTGACTTTTCTTCATGGTTTTTTATCTTTCCCATGTCCCATATAATAGTGAAAGCATTTGGTGTCTTTTTCTTTTTGACTTGTTTCTGCTAATATGATTTCTTCTAGGTACATCCATGTTACCATAAATTCATCTAAATGTAGACTTGTCCAGCCACTACGGAAAGCAGTGTGGAGGACCCACAAACTAATGAAAATGGAACTACCATTTGTCCCACCAAATACTCCTCTGAGAATCTACCCAAAGGAGCCTCAATATTTATACAATGGGACACCTGTACTTGGATACATATTGCAACACTATTTATAATTGCAAGGACATGGAAACAACCCAAATGTCCCCAAACAGACAAATGGATGAAAAAGATGTGGTATATATACACAATGGAATATTACCCATCAATTAAAAATGACTAATTTTCTATTTTTCTTAAGCATGTGTTTGTTTGTTTTTCCTATATTTTTCAAATAAGTGAGATCATCCCATATTTCTTTTTCTTTCTGGCTTGTTTCCACTAAGATAATTCCTTTTAGCTCTATTCATGTTGCTGCAAATGACCTAAGCTTTGTCTTCTTTGATTGATGCATTGTATTCCATTGTATAAATATACCACATCTTTTTTCAGCCATGTGTCCATTTTGGGGTATTTGGGTTGTTTCCATATTCCATATCTTGGCTATATTGCAAATAGCACTGCAATAAACATTCAAGTACAGGTGTTCTTATTTCTGAAACGTAATTGATGGAGGGTTTTGCCCAGGTTTTCCTCTACGTATTTTATGTAGTCTTTTATCCATTTTGAGTTTATTTTTGTACAAGGCATATTGTCTTTTTTTTTTTTTTTTGCATGTCATGGTCCAGTTTTCCCAGTTCCATTTAATGAAGAGACTGTCCTTGTTCCAGTGTATGCTTTTGTCCTTTTGTCAAAGATTAGTTGACATATATTTGTGGTTTTTATTTCTGGGTACTCAATTCTGATTGATTGGTGTGTTTTGTCTGTTTTTGTATCAGTATCATGTTGTTTTAATTATTATGGCTTTGTAGTATAGTTTGATCTGGGGTTGGAATGCTTCCATTCTCTCTTCTGTTTGTCAAGAGAGTTTTGGCTATTGAGGCCTTTTGTTGTTTGATATCAATTTCAGTAATTTTTGTTCTTTCTTTAAAAAATGTCATTGGAATTTTTACTGGAGTTGCATTGAATCTGTACATTGCCTTTGGTAGTAGACTTTTGATAATATTGATTCTTTCAATCCATGAGCAGGGAATGTTTTTCCATTTTTTTAATGTCTTTTATATCTTTTAAGAATGTTTTATAATTTTCTTTGTATAGATCTTTCACATCTTTTGTTAGGTTTATTCCCAAGTATTTAATTTTCTTTGGTGCAGTGGTAAATGGATTGGTTTTATACTTTTTTTCTTCTTCTAACTGATTCTTTGCATATATGGATGTTATTTATTTTTTGTGTGTTGATTTTGTACCTAGCAACCTAACTGAATTGATTATTTCAATTAGCTTTTCTGTGGATTTTTTGGAGTTCTCTATATAGAGTACCATATCGCCTGCGTATAATAATAGCTTTATATCTACAACTGCAGCTTTTTAAAATATTACTTTGTCTATAGCTTATTCACTTTAGAGCCTCATCCCTGCATAAAGTAAAATTAAAATTACTTTTGGGAAATAGGGAAGATTTTCAAGAGCTTCTCTGAAACTCCTGAGAGAGCATATAAGGTAATCCTGAGGGACGCTTGCTATACCTAGAGGAATCAGATGGTGCAAATTAGGGCACATCTTGGACATCAGAAACCAGAGCTGATCACAACAGAAGACATTGAGAAAATACATTCTGTACAACAAAAAGTGAAAGAAGGGCAATGCTTAAAGAATGCAGCAAGGGCTGGAACCTGGTACTGCAAATCTGTGCGCCCATGTTTGGCTGGGGTCTTAGGATAGAAGATAGCTGACTCGCATGGAAGCAAGCCTTGATTGAGGGGATGTAACTGCAAAGGCACTAGGGTTAGTCCGGCAGCTGTGATCCCCACAGAAGAGGAGCACACAGAATGACATCCCCTTTCACCTGCCCCCAAGTCTTGAACTGATGCAACAACAATGCTGTGGAACCAAGGCTGCAGAGACACGGGTCTGGAAACCCAGACAGGAGGCCTATAGTGGTATCACCATTATAAGTGGCCCTGCAGATCACTTTTGCCAGTGAATGATTCTCTCTGTCAGCACTTGATTCAGCAACTATAGATCAGTGCCCCCCAATCTGCAAATGTCATATATCATATTGAAACGCCAAGTCAGGAAAAGATAAAAGATAAAAAATGAAATACACAGGAACACACCATCTGCTGAAAAAATGGATATTCTACATTTTAGGACATGAAATACAGCAAATGGCAGAAAGAAAAACACAACACACGGCATCCAGAGTTCTCTAAGGACAAAGAGAGAGCTGTTCAGGATCCAACCTCAAAGACATTGATAACGGTTCCTTCCTATCAGAGAAAGAGTTTAATATTATCGTGATAGTGAAATGCAAAGAAATGAAAGAAAAGGCAATAAAGTAGCTATAAAATATATAAGAAAATTCAGAAAACAAACGAAAGTACTGAGACATAAAATTAATGAAAGAAGATCACTACTGAAGCTTTAAATAAGAAAATGATGGGACATCACGCAGGGAAGGTGGCACAGAGTTATTTTCTACTTTGCTCTGGGGAGAATATATTAAGAAAAAGACCATATAGGCACTGAACTCAGAGGAGCCCATGACTTGGGGCAAAACTGAACTTCCTTGTGGTCATAAGGAACCAGTGGTAACTGAACTCTATAAAGAGATAGTGAGGGGAGGGGATTCAATTCTGCATGAAACAAAAGAGTAAGTGGGAGAAGAGACAAATACCAGAGTAGAAACCTTGATTCTTACACAGGCCTGAGTTAAAACTAATTGGATGCTGGGGTGAGTCAGGGTGGCATTATTGTAAGTGAGGAAAACAAAACTCAGAAAGGCACAGCTGTCTCCAGTCATTTCACTGGGAACAGGTGGATATGAGGAGTTAGTGGACACAGTTTATTCACACTGCAGTATGCCAGGATTGCACTGAAAGACTAGCTTTCAGATTGCATAGATGGGTCTGAAGTCTGGAGAAGAGGGTTAGCAGCTTTAACACAGGCACTAGTCAATCTGTGCACACTACTTCCGCTAATGACAGACCCCTCATGAATTCAGAGGTTCTTAAGAAATTATATGAAAACTCGTATGCTAATAAATTAAATCGTCTGAGATATGGAAATATTTTTAGCAGAATAGAAACATCCTAGACTGAATAAGGAAAAATATAGGAACACTAAACAGTATAAGGCAGGCTAGTAAATTAAAAACAGCAATCAAAAGTCCTCCCCCAAAATAAATATAAGCCCAGGTTTCAAAAGTGAGTTCTATCAAACCTCTGAGGATGAACTGATACCTATCCTTCCCAAACGCAACAAATTGAGAGAACATACTTTCAAACATATTTAAAAAGCTGATATTACCACAATACCATAATCAGCAAAGGCACCATGGAAAGAAGAAAATTACAAACAATTTAACCAATGAACGTAGATGGAAAAATCCTCAGCAAAATTTTAGCAAACTGAACTCAACAATGCATTAGAATATTATAAACCACATCCTATTTGGATTTATTTTTGAAATATGAGGATGGTTCAACATGTGATAATCAATAAATGTAATTCACCATACCAAGAAAAGATGAAAATAACATGATTATTACAATATATGTCAAGAAAGTATCTGACACAATTGAACATCCATTTATGATGAAAAGTCTGAGAAACTGTGAAAAATGGAACATATTTCAACATAAGGAGGTTTAATATGACAAATAGAAAGATAATATCAGTTGCAGTGGTGAAAAGCTGCAAGTATTTCCACTAAGATCTGGTAAATAAGACAGGGATGGCCACTGTTACCACTAATAATTTAATATGGTATAGGACATCCTATAACTAGATTAATTAGGTAAGAGAAGGCTATAGAAAATAAATCTAAATAGGGAAAAAAGAAGCAAAATTATTACTAGTTTCAGATGATACAATAATATACATGAACCCTGAAGATGACACTAAAAAGAAAGAAAAAACCTAACTGAAGCAATAAATCAGTTCAACAAAGTGAACTGATTCAAAATCAATATTCAAAAATCAGTTGCCATCCTATATGCAGACAATGAGCAGGAAGAGAGAAAGAAAACTTATTTTTTCATTTATAATTTCATAAAAAGAATTAAATATCTGGGAAAAAAAACTTACAAAGACGATAAAGGACCTATACCAAAGAGAAAACACACACACACACACACACACACAAAAGAACCTAAGACATTGTCAATAGAAATAAATCAAGATACAAAGAAATAGAAATGCATTACCTTTTCATTGGTTGGAAGAATTAACTTTCTCAAAATGGCCATTTTACTTAAAGTAATGTACAGATTTAATGCTCTACTTCTAAGTCTCATCTTGTATAAACCCCTTGCCTCCATTAAGTATTGTTCAACTCATCATGCTGTCTTTTCAATAAGACCTCTCTGTTGAATGTCCTATTAGATATTGAATGAACAGACTATACCATTTTGTTTAATTCCTATATTATTTATATAGCAATTTAATTGCTTTTATAACTTTTCTTTCATAATTTATGATTTAATTGTTCCTATTTTTATTGGTTATTCCCTATTTCAATCCTCCAGAATAAGAATATAAGTCCCACAAGGAAAACTATTTTTTTTGCACTGAGATATTAGTAACAGTACTAAAGTCAATATTAAAATAAAATTAATTACATTTTTAAATAAAGAAGAAAATAGCATAATTTCTCAGTAAGACTTTTCTACTAACTGAAAAAAAAAAGATGTTCCCTATCCAAAAATTCAAGTTTCATCTGCTAATAAGAAAATATTGTTCTGGATTTAACACAATGTCTTTGAAATCTTTAACATTCTCTCACATGTAAAAAGACAAACACCTACATAACTGAAACAAAGTAGTGAAAGAGCTCCTGGAATCCCTTACTATGTTTTATAAGAACAAGTACCTGGTTATCTTAGAAGAAAGCTTGTATACTAACAACTCTACCTTTCTCCTTGCTCAAGCAAGTTTTCTCATTTTAAACTGTTTTGTTCTGGGAAATACCAAAAAATTATGTTGATTTTTTATGCTCTGTTAACTTTGGATATTTTGTCACCTCACTTATTAACATGAATATGAACTTTTGTAAAGCATTACTAGACTTTATGATACTATACTAAACTACTATGTTATTACAAAACAAATACAGGAGAAAATAATAAATTAATGTTCTAAGAAGAGGTAATATACAAAGACCTTTGAGAAGGAGTGATTCAAATTCTGTGAATGATAATAAAATTTTTCACCATATAGACATATAACTACTAAATAAAAAAGTGTCCTTTATGGAAAAATCAATTAAAATTAATTTTTAATTTTACCATCACAACTGAGTGATATACTTCAAAAATAAAAGTATAAATTTCTATATTGCATAAAACCATTGGAAATAAAAATTTCAATGCAAAAAGACTTTTCTCTTGATTTTTTATTCAACATATAACCCTATACTGTTAAAATTCTTGAAAAGTGTAAACTTTAAAAATATCTATGTATGACATGCAGATTATATGTGCCTTCATTTTTATTCAGCTGAGATATATATATATATAGCAGCTGAATAATATATATATATATATATATATGCTATACACACACAACAACAACAAAAAAATCTTAACATACAGTAAGTTCTGGTTTTGAACCATTTGCCTGATATGTATTACTTTGGGTCTTTTGGGGTGGTAGTGTGGTTTTTTTTCCCCCAACTAACCTTACAAGAAGGGATTTGTTCACAAGCTTCAGTACCTAATTGAGGTCTGTGAATGTAATGGGATGAAATAATACGACATAGCAAACAAATATAGTTTATATTGTCATATTGTTAGAGACCAATTGGGATAATCTGTATGTCAAGGCAGCTGGGTAAAGCAGCCCAAAGTTAAAGTAATAATAGGGTGGGAGCCAGGGCAATCATGTCTTGTGTTTCTTTATAAAATGAATCGTTGTTCCACATTGAATCTTTGCAATGCAGTGTGAAGTATGCTGACACAATCAATAATTCCCTCTTGAAAAAAAGTTCAAAGATTCAATGTGAATAACATTATCCTATTTTCTCAAAAGTCCTTTCCTGAATCAAGTAATATGGCTTCAGACAAGGATTCCAACTGAGTTGTGGCTGTAAAAAAAGATTACAAGGATTCAGTAGATCAGCAGGAAGCCCAAAAAGAAAGCTTCCTTTCTTGCAACTAGCTTGATTAAACCTAATGATCTAAGAGAAAATTAAGATAACTAACTTATTATCAATATGCCCCCTAAGATTTTGCTTGCCTATTTGTTCAAACAGAACAAATATCTATTATATTTTCTGAAAAGCTTCTGCTGTCGAGTTTTAATTGTGGAATGTGCTAAAACATCAGTTACCTAAATATGAATGATTTCTTCTATGTTTTTGGATGGAAAGTATCTCTCTTTTCCCAGATTCCCTCACCATACTTTGATTGATAAAATCTATAGGATCTAGATTTTCCCATCTATTTTCCTAAAAATATCTAAGGAATTGAAATAGTATGCTTGGCTTTTTCAGAAAGAATGCATTTCTTTCTGGTTAATACTTTTTTAAATAATTAAATGTCATTTTCTCTGATAAATTTTAGGATCAAATTTTCCTACATATTTTAATCCTGATTCACTGAAATAGGAAAAACTATATAAACAGGAAACATATTTCTGAGATTACAAGTACATTTTAAGGTTTCCTGGTCCTGATTATACTGTATAGTCTTCATAATTCTATATCTTAATGGTGTTGCTCTCTTCTTTCATATGTTTTGATGTATAATATACACAATATACACACACAGATATGACAAGAAATTGGACCAAATTATAACAGTTGATTTTGAGCCAAAATATTTTGGCAGCCTCCACAACCTTACTGATAACCCCATTAACTATGATATTGCTTTTGATCATTATGAAGATATTACCATGAAAATCCAGCCAGCTTTTGAAGTAGAAGATGAGCCATACTGTCCATGATAATAAGAAAGCAAAATTCTCATCTCTGGAAGAGACCCAATTATATTTCACTATAAATAACATCTCTGAGAGAAACACCTGGTAGAAATACAAACACTTTATGTCTTTATTTTTTAAGATAATCTTCTCCATTATTTCAAAAGACTTTTTTGACTTGATTGGGAGACCAAATAGTGCTTAGTTGGAATGTAGCACAATTTGAAATAAATTGAATAAGACTAGACAGATGAATCTCTGCACATAGATGATCAAATCTGATGGTTTATTGGAAGCTAATCTATTATCACCTTATACATCTCCTACTTAAGAACATATTTGTAGTGTATTTTGAAAGTATCTTTATAGACTATAGAATGAACAGCTTTTCAAAACAGTTAATTCCTTTTAGCACATAGTTGATAATGGCTGATACTTCTCACAATTGTTTATCCATAAAGAAACAACATCCATATACAGTATTTGTGTTGTTGACAATATTCATGTTATTACAAACTATTGGTCATCTTCTATATTGTTTTAAAACACTGTATTTCTTGTGCATGTGTGTTTACATTTATCTATTTTTTTCTCACACTATTGTTAATTTTTGAAGCTTTTTTTTGTGGGGGGGGTATCTCTCTTGCTGTGCAAAGGTTTGGGGAAATACCAAGAGCCAGATAGAACAATTCTTCCCTGATAAAACTTTCTCTGGGGAAAAATGATCAACCCAGTGGTGACAGCCAAAGACTGCTACTATTGAATTTCAAGTTTAATATATACAAATCAGAACACATTATATTTTTCTTGTGACCTAAGTAAATGCCAAATCCTGAAAAAAAATAATCAAAAGAAATATACTTTGCTAAAGTTTGCTTTCATTGACAAGCTGTTTTTTAAGGATCTTTCAGAGTCTATTTTTTTTTATTTTCTCTATACTTCAAAAGTAAACACTTTTATGAGACTGGTTTAATATAAATCAATATTATGTATACTATTTACTTGATAGTAAGTCAATAAATTACTTACAAAGTCAATTTTTAAATGAACTTATTATTTAAAGTATTTTTTATCTTCACTTTATAAAAAATAACCATCACTTTATTGTTTATATAGTGTACGTTTTCATTTTATATGAACACCATTTTCATGAGTTTTGTAAACATAAAGTCAACAAATCCAAAGAGACATTTTAGAGAAACATTTTAACATTCAAATATGATTTTTCATATCATATTTTGCATAGTGATTTAGGAGACATGAATGAAACCTTTATTCTGGGATAAGGGATCAAGCAATTCATGTGCCATAATTACAATTTAGATAAAATGTTTGTTTTAATCTTTGAGGTTGCTATATTACCAGAAAACAGGTGGCTTACAAAAATTTATTTTTCACAGTTCTGAAGACTGGAATGTGCAAAATTTAGGGGCCAGCAAATTTGGTATCTGAACCACTTCCGGTTCAGTAACTAATTCTTGCTTCTTAGACTTCCTGGTTTTATCCTTAGATTTAGAATGAACTAAAAACCCTCTGGGTCTCATAAATAATCCAGTCATGAACTATTCAACTCCAAAAGGTCCTACTTTTATTTGACAACATAAACAAATCTAACATATATATTGTGGGGACACAGTCAATATATAAACATTGTATATAAAGATAGAAAGAAAGTACAATTATGTTACAGGACATTGCACTTATTAACTTAAATCAATTCAAACCTTAAGTGTTATATTTAAAATCAATACAAAGACCCACTTTTTATAAAACTATTTTTTAGTTAAATATTGTATGTACAAATCCAAACTCAGAAAAGATGCTATATATTTTCTTGTATGCATATTGAGGAAAGCTAAGAAAGGTATGTTTTATTTTCTTTGTACAGCAACTAGTAGAATGGCATATACCTGTAGATGCTAAATAAGTCATTTTGGGGAAAGATAATGATGACTTGAGATTGAGAAGATTGAGAAGAATGTCATAAAATTTAAATACTATTTTTTACTTAAAAAAATGCAGTCCATTTCTTCATAATGATTCAACTACTAGTATTTCTCTCTACTCCTGCTGGTCCCTGCACTGGTTTCATGCCCTTTATGTCCTTGATTTTCTAAGTTAGAAGGTGATTCCATAAACAGGACAACTTAGAATAATTTCGTTTGATTGCCTCATTACCTTTTAGCATGTAGTCATAGTTGAATAACTTTTACTGAATCTACTGTTAAGAAAATGGCATTGTACTGGGATACCAATGAGCGTTACTATGCAGTGTAGGTAATAAAAACTTGTAGATTGCACAAAGAATATTGTTTCCACACTCTTACCCAAATTAGGGATCTCCTCTACAGTGTTTTTGATATTCATGTAAGCCTTTACTTGAGTACTTCTATTGTTATAAAATGTTGATTTTCAACATGTTATAACCCTGAATATCTCAGTTGTTAGAAATATTTCAATCACTGAACTGAACCCTAAATTAAAATATCTCCCTTTGTTCAATTTCTGAGAACATAGGTAAAAAAAACTTTATTTCTTTTCAATATAATAAATCTAGAAGTAACTTCAAGAATCTCTTCATATTTTCAGTCTGCTCTACATTCTTTCCCATGATGGAATAAAGGATTATTATTTATCCTTGCTGTATTTCATATTACTACTGATAACAATTTTGCCAAAAATCAATTGCTCATATAGGAATCACCTCAATTTAAAAAAAAAGAAAGAAAGAAATAATAGTATCAAGAACTACAGAAAATAAGCTAAAGTCCATTTGTAGATCTCTAATTAGTCTTGTCATCACTTGGCAAAATACCATATAGTAGTATATATAATGTGCATTGTAATCTATTAAACATGCATAAATTTGAAAATCAGTAAAGCTGACTCATCATATTTTCCTGATTGCATTTTATGACAAAAATAGAGGACTAGGGGATAGGATAAGTGAGAAGTGAACTCAATGCAACTTTGTTTAGGGATAGGAAATTACTCAACCATTTGGTCTTTGTAAGCCACTTGTGTCAATCAACTCTGCCATTGCCTCTGCTACAGCTTGTGAGGTGCAGGAAGCTGTCAACTTACCAGTCAGTGAGGTCAATGAAAATGTCAGAAATTATATTTTTAACATATATGGAAATTACACACTAGGTGTTTATGTGGAAATATATATAACTAAACCATTGTAAAGAAACATAAACAAAAGGCAATATTCTTCCTAGAAAAGTTTAATAAATTCCATTTTTGGTATAAATTTCCAATTTTACTACTTTAGAACAATGTAATTTTGATTTAGGTATTATTATTTTTTGAATTTTAAATGAATTTTCAATAAAATGAGCAAATTAATAATAAACATGAATACTGAACAAAATCAGCACATGAAAAGTGATTAGCATGAGCAATCGAAAGATACATTTTTCATATACTGTTTTGTATAACCTATTACTTAGGTCAAGTAATTGGTGAGTTAACTTGGGTTATTTTTAATTTAAAAAGAATTTTTGAAGGAAAAAAATATATACAAAATCCATAAATATTAGCTTATCACAGTATATTGCACTCATAATGTCAGATCCAGTACAAACAAAAGCAATTCACAAACATGTAAATGATAATAGATGGATATTAATAGATTATTTCAATATAAAAACATGTTAGTTATAAATGGCATAAAGTTGAAACTTTCAGAAGTTAACAAGTCATGATTTTTTAAATTGTTTTTTAAATGCATTTAAAATGTATATTAAATAAACTTATGCAGCAATAATATTAACAAACTATTGGCACAAAAAATAACTTCCAGCACTCAGAATTATGGTTAATAACATTTATATTTCTAATTTAAAAATTGCATGCAGTCAAATGTAGTTGAAATTAGTCATGAGATTGCATAATCCATAAATGCATCAAAGTTAACAGTGATTTTTTAGCAAATTAAATGGAACAGTTTTCAAAATTACATATAAAAGTTACTGAATTATGTATTTTTTCTAATAACACTGATGTTTAATCATCATGTTATCATCATCTTATCATTTCATGATCATCATCATCATCACAATCATGGTCATATTTTTAGTTAGGCTGTACATTATTTCAATTTTTTCTATATAGCATCAATCAAATTTTAGAAAACTTTAAAATTGCAAAAATAAATTGCAAAACTACACCAGAAGTCTAAAACTGTAATGAAATCTTTATAAATCGTTCCTTTACATTTGGTTGTCTTTGTTTCAAACTCAGTTGATAATACTTTATCAAAGATTTCAATAGGTGAGAAATAAAAAAAAGGCATTTGTATCTTTTAAAGAATTCTAATTATTCAAAGTAAAATGTGCAAATTATCATTACAGGCATAGATTAAAAGTTATCACCCCCACCCCCTCTGGTTTTCTCCAAATCCAGTCAATTCTCACCAGGAACAACTAAATCACTAACTCAATGGCAGATACACATGAAGGTGGAGTTAGTGAGAAAGAAGTAAAGCCCAAGAACAAATGAATATTTCAGATCCATGGGACATGGGGCTGTGACAGTAACTGTAGAGACAAATTGTTTCAGAAACACAACCATGGAGTTTTCCACAGTTGGGAATGATATTTCCAGTTCAGAAATGCCTTCAGTGGGAGCTAAACACCTTCCCATTTCATGCGGAGAGGAAGGTAACAGAGATGGGCACAGCCCCACAATAAGCTGGACCAAATATTCTCCAGGGTCTATCCTGATCAAGAAATTTTTACATGAACATCTGCTGGAAGAAACGTTCCCAATGCCAGCAACCAGAACTACAAAGCAAAGAAAGAACAAAATATGAAAGAAGAAGACAACCATTAAGAAGGAGGAGACATTGACAGGATCCAAACATGTGAGACCTGGCTACCCGCAACAAAGATACATCTGGAAAACTAAGCACAAGCTCTTGTGTCCCAGGAAAACACGTCTATACCTGGCAAAAGAACATCACTCCAGGAAAAGAAAAGGAAGAATTCAATGGACTGAAAATTGAGCAACTGGCAATGAAAAAATTAGATAGAGTGATGGGGGGGGGGAGGGGAGAGCACCCAAAAGGCAAGAAAAAAAGGCATGCAAACAAATCATATATATATGTCATATATATGTGTGTGTGTGTTATTAATAAAAATTAGATGAAGAAACAAATTGAAAGCATGGTAAAAATTTAAACAGATCTATCTAGGTCTAACATTAAAATTCTATAGTCACGCCCTGATATATATTTTGAGACATATATTTATATAGGTCTAATTTGTTAATTGGGTAAATTCATTTTCTTAGTGGAATATAAATCTATTGTGATGTCCTAAAATTTGCCACAGATTTGGCAAACTCTGAAAATAAATACTTAAAAATACAGCTTCTGCAATAAATTTTAAATTAAAAATATATGTTTTAGACATATTTTCTCTATGGTAGTAAATGTTTGAAAACACTCAGGCTAAAATCATGTATTTAAATATATTAAAATTATAGATTATTTATTTAATGCAACTCCCTAAATTTTCAAATAACTCAGAAATATAAACTATGTTCTCAAAAATGTGGAATTGCTGAAACATTTCAAATTTATATAAATGAGCTAAAGCTAAAAATTTTAAGCAATTTTAAAACTTTCTAAAACTAGAAATTTTGGAAAAGGTTACTCTAAACATGTAAAATCATGCATCTCATATTAAATTATATAGATTACCTATGGACTGGGCTAAATTAAATTTTGTTATGATCTTTTTTAAATATTGCTAAATGTTCTGGATAGTATTATGGACTGGATCTTTTTATTTTCAATAGATACTAGTTATTATATTTATTCTAAATAAGTAGAATTGACCATAAATAAGCTAAAGCTTTAAAAAGTATAAGTAATATTAAAACTTTCTAAAACTTTAGAAATTTGGAAATGTTACACTAAATATATTATAAAATCATACATTGATATCCAACAGTACATATTAATTGTAGAATCTGTCATCTTTTTTAAATATTACTGAATAGTCTGGGAAATTTTTTGAATTGGATCTTTGTATTTATTTTCAATAGATAACTATTGTGTAAAGAAACAATTTTCTTTTTTGTGGGGGAGGGTAGTGATACAGATGAGTCAAACTTTCTTAAACTGTATAATGTATAATGTCTCACCAGATTAATAGGGAGTGCATTAATAACTATGATAAATAATTACAATGGTCACTGGGAGCACTAGATTGACCCAAATAGAAAACCTGCTCAGAGTTTGCTAGCGGGAGAACAATACGACCATTTTCAGAAGCACTGGAATTCTTCACTTTTGCTTCATTTTTCTAGTTTTCACAAATGTTGATTTCAATAGCACTATTTTATATACATCTTTAATGCTACCCTATCCCAGAAAACCTAACCTTTAACAATAGTAATACCAACAGTGGACAGTTGTGAAGATATATTATATTCTACATATAAAATATCTTTCAGTATGATTGGAACATAGTAAGCAATGAAGTACTATGATAAATAACTATAATATTTTTAAAAGAATCTACCAAAGGGCCTATATTTAGGATGGTAAGACCTTAATGACCAATAAATATGCTGAAAATGTCTTTTCAATGGCAGAAATTTAAGGAACTCATTCATTAAAAATGATTTTGGAGGAAACATGCAGTAATTAGCCTTGTTTATTCTTCAAAACCCTATGGAGAGTTAAAAGAACATCTAGTTTATTAACAACCCCAAACCCTACTGAATCAAGAGAGAAAACCTAGATTAATTCATAATCATATTTAGTATACTAAATATAGTAGGAAAGGCAAGCTCCAATTACTTATTTACTTATTGATGATTAATAAATTATTCTAAATTTTAAGTAGGTTAGAACAATTATATTAAACTATACTACTACTTTGTATGCAATTTTTTTGAACAAACATATAGAAAGGGCTCAGCTAGACAATTTATTTCTAATTCATGAAACGCAAGTTGGCATTACTGGAGATAGGTGCTCTACTTTTGGGTTGGCTTTCTCACCCATTTGTTCTATTTCCCTCTTTTCTTTCTCCACATGACAGATTATCATTTAAAGCCACTGTATCCTGCCCCAGTTTACTAGAGTTTTAGAAATTTTTATCTTTCTTTGTTTTCACTTCTATATTCTTGATTCTACATTACTATTCCATTAAAAATATTGATCACATTCATAACAAAATAAGCTTTTCAGGTTTCCTACATAAAATGTTTGATGGCTCAATGACCTGGCATTTTATATTATCTATGGCCCAGTCACTCTAGTCTTATACAGGAACTTAAAAATTTGTGAACTTACAATATGCCGGATTTTAATCTATCCAATTGCATGAAAAATATATCATGACATGCTCTGTTTTACATTAATGAAAAGTCAAGTTGTTGTCCAATAAATTTTGTAAATTTTTTACAAGTATTTCTGTCTGATTGAAATAGTGGCATGCTTTCTTCAGAGGCACTCTTTTGTGACAGATAGTATCAAAGAATATTCTTTAAGATTCTTAAAGTGCTAATAAGTATGACCCTAAACACCCTAAATCTTTCTTAGATAGCAATACAGAATCTTGGAGTCATTCCATTGCGAAATTGACCCTTAAGCTTGCTTCCATGGTACTGCACTAGATATTTTTCTTTCTTTGAAACCACTTCTTATCTTGAAAACCTTTAGCTAAGAGGCACTAGAGATGAAAACTGAAACCAGCAAGTTTTTGTTTATTTTTTAAATCACCAACTCCTGAATCCTTCATATTTCCTCTAAATCTCGTTCAAAAACTGAACATTTTTTACTACACTTGATATTTCTTTTCTATTTTATCATAGACATCAGAAGAGACATTGGGGACTTTCTAGATACTGTCTACAAATTTCCCATGATGGAAAGAAGGATCATTATTTACCCTTGCTGTTTTTCACATTACCACTGTAACAATTTTGTCAAAATTTTTTCTAGCACATATTGTCTTCCTTTTCTCCAGTTTCCAATAATATAGCTTCACTTACCTTTGAAGCAATCACTAAAGGTTCCCTCAAAGAACTTCCAATTTCTGACTGACAATCTCAAAGTAGTGCTATTTTTAAATTTTTTTTGTTTTATAGAATTAAACCAATTATAACAGTCCAATTTTCTTTGACTTTCAATTATTTGTGTTAAAATATCTGAGAATTAGTGGCTTACATTAACTATTTCATTTTGCTTATAGGTTTTGAATCAGGACCTAGAGATGGTTTCTGATGGCAGTTTACGTCTGCCATCTCAGTTTATCACAAATAATATCACCTGTCATCACTTATCTTATATATCAAGTGCCTTAAAGTTTTTTATTTCTTTCTCATCACATGGTATCTCTTCCTACCAGACTTCTCCAGGGAACTGATGTATTCCAACTATTAACATGCTGACTAATATTTCCCAGAACAGGTTTCCAAGAGAATTCATTCCATGAGGTCTAGGAAGAAACTGATATTACTTATGACATACCTACACTATCACTTCTACTAAAAAATAAATAAATAAAGGTCATACTGAAATTGGGTAGAAAACATAAAAAAACAAGATACTTAACTAAACTTACAAATAGGAGTAACTGGCCCATTAAACCCAGCTATGCCTTAGATTCATCTCAGGCCACTCAAGCAATAGCAAGACCTCAACAATCTTAAGAGACAAAAACAGATTTACTCATTAAAAAGAAAAAATAAACAAGATTCACTGAGCATACAAATGAACCCCCTTTGATTATCTTACCAACAAGTTCAATCTCTAGTGCAAAAAACTGCGCACGGATCCTCAGCCCCATTTGTCCACAAAATGGTGGCTGTCTCACCTTCAATTTAAGTGAAAAAACCAAGATGGTGCACTCGATCCTTCTCCAAAGAAACAGGTCTACTCTTTTGAGCCAAATGCAGAAACCAAGATGGCACTGTCAACCTTCCTCCAAAAGGCATAGCTCTATTCACTACAAGCCAAAAGCAGAAACCAAGGTGCCAGCATCAATCCTCCTCCAAAAGGCACAGCTCCAGCATTCTTCTTGCTTCAACTTTGAAGTGACTCAACACCACCAAGATTCACTTGAAACAACAGTGACAACCACTTCAGATGTCTCACAATGAAAGCAGAAACACAGCAAGTTCTCTTCAAGGCTCCAGACAATTCCCAATCTTCACAGTTTCAAAGTTAAAGCAAGCTTTCCAGTACCATGATTCCAATTCAGCTTACAAAAGTCACACATTTTTCCAACATGCTTTCCTGGGCTCCTCACTAACCCGGGCAGGAATGGAAGTCCACAGCATGGCGTCCTTCCCTACCCTACTGCCACACAAGGCAGCAGCAGCTCCTCCTTGCCACTCCTCTGCTCTCTCTCTCTCTTTCTCTCTCTTGTCCAGCTCTCTCTTCTCCAGTGCTCTATCTCTCTCTTCAACTTCCTCTCTTGTGAGAAGCCTTGACTTCCCTTCTCTAAATTTCTGCCCACCAGGGCACAATGCAGCACGTAATGGCACTTAAGCCATCTTAATGCAGCACTATCATGCTGGGGACCATGGCCCCCAAATTGCATTATAGCACCCTTATCAATACAAAGTTGTTAAGGTCAATATACATTCAAAGATGGGGGTAGACAAACATCTTTCAATAGAGGAATAGCATGTACTTACAGAATAGAGGCTTACAGAATATACTTTAAGAACACAGAATTTTTTTATGGTCAAACAAACTCACAAGAATTGTTGGAATCTCCAAAAATAAGTGAAGATAAATAATTCAGTAGCCAAGAGAAAATGGACTACCTTATCACCAAGAAAGTGGGGAAAGTGTGCATAAAGGAGGAAGGGAGGTCACTAGAAACAAGAGTATTCTCTACCCCCAAATTCAAATGCTGAAGTCTTAAATCTCCAGTCCCTCAGTATATGACTCTAGACCCTCAGTATATTCAGTGACATAGTTTTAAAGAAGTTATTAAGTTAAAATAAGGTCATTAAAGTGGGTCATAATCGAATCCAACTAGATATTGTTATGGCAGGTAACCATGCAAAAGAATGGGAGGAAGGAGGCAACAGGAGCCAGGCCAAGTAGAATTAAGAAAAATTTATTGCTGCAGGTTCCAGGGAAAAGTTCACCCACACCCCCAACCCCCCACCACCCGTGGGGGTTTAGTGAAGTCCCATGCATGTAGAGTTGGTGTTTGCTTTTATAGGGACAGGGACATAGGGGATGGGTTTTGCTGGTGTGGTGGGCAAAGTTGGCAGATGGGTAAGGTCATTAGCTGGGTGAGGTGGGTGAGATTGGATTGAGTGGTGGGCAAGGTAGGTGAGGTTGACAGCAGTTTTAAGCATAGCCAGAGGGTAAGATTTGGGTTGGGTGATGTCTATAGAGAATTTATCCAGCATTCTTAATCCTCTCATGGTGAGGCTCTCAGTGACCTTAATCTAACCTTTCGCCATGATCTCCTGCCCACATTTACATGCAGTTACTTTAGACTAGTTACTGGAAATGAGAGCCAGAGCTAAGCAGCTGTATAATAATGAAGGCAGGTGGACTCTGGGGAAGAAAGAAAGTTCTTGTTCCTGTGAAAGACTTGCACCCTGGCACTGTAGTGAAAGTCACACAGAAGGAGACATGTGGAGGAGAGAAATGTAGGGACACTTAAAAGAGGCATGCGGATAGATATACATGTATTAATTGACAATTGCAGCCATTGCCTAGATTTTACTTTTATTTTGTTACCTTAATCCCAGACTTGTCTGGATTCTTTTGACTCCTACCTGTGACTCCTTGCTAGAAGGTACTTTAAGACTGTGATGACAAGTTTAGGCTTTAGCAGCCCAACTTCAGGCTTTCCCTGTTTGAGCGGGAATTTGTTCATGAGGACATAGATAATTTGGGGTGATGTTTGGAAGAAAACCTCTTCTTTTCCTTCTCTGTGCACACTAACTCAAAAACTCTTTCAAACTAAGTCAGCTTTACCTTTGTGCTCATGAATGATTGGAACTTTTCAGAGCATTCACGTTTAGGGGGTGCCTGGGTGCCTTTTCATGAGATTACCATCTGAAAACCAAGGAGAGAGACCTTGAACTTGGGTTGTCAGTCAGAACTAAGACGTAATAAATTTATTATTCAAATGGCTGTCCCTCCCACCAAAAAGAAAAACTAAATATTTACTGTAGATATTATAAAACTCAAATAAAATCTTGTTGTTGTTAATATGATGGAACCATGTATTTATAACAATTTGCAGTCATTTTAAAACAATACATAATAATTATTTACAATTTGCAATCATTTTATCTGATTATTTGAATAATCTGGATTAACTCAATCCATTTACAGATGTTTCAGTAAATTTACAATAGATAGATATGGGAAACAATTACCAGTAACATTTTGGGCAACCTTATTACAAAAATATATGTTTTAGAAACTGCTTGTGCTAAGAAATTTGAACCCTCGCTTAACTTTTGTAGTCAGAAGAGAACTCCATTAAAAATAGATCCAACCTCCCTAAAACTTGAGGTAGTATACAGTTCTGTAAAGACTCTGGATACAAGACAAAAGGTCAATTCACTTAAGAAATGTGAATCTCAAGTGGATTGGGTTAAGAAGAAAGTTCAGAAGGAACTTTTTTTACAAATGCAAAGAATTAATGACCACCAATTTCTTATTTGCCAATTCTGATCTCCTCCTGGGAAGTGAACAGGACCCTGAAAAAGTGCTAATGGGTCTGTGCCCTCAAGGCAAGATTGGCCTTTCAGTGGTTTGGAGTTTCAGACTGTTTCCCAGAGCACTTTGAAAATGAATATACTCTGTGTGTCTAAGCATTTTCTCAAAAATGTAGAAGTCATTTACTTACCACTACAAACCTTGGTTTCAAGGGAGAGGACTACAGATTTTTAGAGTTTCCCTGTTACAGTGAGGAAAATAATTGCTATTATTTCTATGGCAATTTAAGAGTTTTATATGTCAGAGCAAGACCTGGTTCATCTCTAGAGGTGTGGAATAGAAATCTCTATCAAGAAACCTATAAATATCTCTCTCCCCATAAATGTCTGCAAGCAATTTGGAGATTAGTATCAGTGAAGAATAACAGCTTAGAATATGAAATACTGTATGAAATTATTAATGAAAATAATAAATTAAATTCTCCAAAGTAATCTGCTGTTTTACGTTTCAATTTAATCCTAGCCTTGTTGCCCTCTTGTGGAGTTGCTATACTCTCAAAGGTTTACTGTTCCACTGTGATTGTTGAATCATCACTCAATTATATGCTGTTTATCTTTCCTAAATTTCAATACCATCATGATCATGATCATGATGATGATGATCATCATCCAAGGAATTCAGACAATGAATATTGTTTTAATTATTGACAGCAGCAGCATTACTACCATTTATGAAACCCATATAAGTCTAAATGATTTACATGCACATTTTATATTTACAACCATATAAGGTAAGTACCATATAAGGAAATAAGAAAAGAAAATTATTGACTTTTATTAAGAACTCTAGAAAAGAGGACATGTTTTAAAATGAGTGCTTCCTAGGGAGATAGTAGTTGAAAGATTTAAGAGGTTAGTTGGGCAGGATTCCTTGAAATTTAGTTTTGTTCTGAGAATTGTTCATTGGTGATATATTCTTGGACAAAATGGGAAGAAGAGAGTTATGTTAATAATGGTACTGGTACAGGACCTGGCACAAAGGGTGGATCCTTTGCCCTTTAAGGAAATAACAGCAGTCAGTGTAGTTATTCCACATAATTCTTTATTAAGACAGTGCTCGAAAGGAGACTAGTTTGACTCCTCCAAGGATGTTAGGAGGAGGTATTTAAAGGGCTATCCATGAGGCTGGGAAGACAGCAGTGTCATAGCTTGTTTTGGGTTCAGCTCCATCTGGACAAGCACAGGTGTTACATTCCAATTGTTTTGGCTTTCTCCCTCCAGGAAATTGAACAATACTCATTAGTCAGGATCTATCTTTACTTTTTTTGACTATCATGGTCCTTCATGATCAATTTGGCAGACTGGTCAGCTTGTTCAGATAGAACTCACAAGTTCATGATTTAGTTCACTTGTTTAAATAGGACTTGGAGAATTCTTCCTGTCTACTCTCAACCTAAGTGCCCCAAAAGAACAGATGAGTAGGTAAAGAAAACATGGTATATGTGCCCAATGGAATACTACTCAACCACTAAAAAAAAAAAAATGGTATCTTGCATTTTCCAACAGTATGAATGGAACATGAGATGGTTAGGTTAATTGAAAAAAGTCAGAAGAAAGACCATTATTAGATACTATAAAATAATTTTCATTTATTTGTGTTTCCTGTTTCATTAAACAATGTCTTATAGTTTCCTATGTACAGGTCTTTAATTCTTGTTTGCTATACTCCAAGATAGCTAATTATTTTTGGTGTGAACTCCATTCTGATCTTCATAAGGGCTGTACCAATCTGAATGCCTAACAGCTTTCCCTAACAGTGTTCCCTTTTCTCCACAGTCTAGTCAGGACTTGTTACTTCTAGCCTTTTCAATTTGGGCCATTCTCATAACTGCTAGATGATATCTCATTTACAGTCTTGGTCTACATTTCCTTGCTGAAAAGTAATGATAAATATTTTTCAGATGCCTGTTTGCAATCTGCATGTCTTCTTTGAAGATGTATCTATGTAGTTCTTCTATTAACTTTTAATTATTGTTTTTGTTTTTGGTTGAGATATATGAGTTCTTTGTAGATCTTTAATATCAATCCCTTGTTAGATGTATTGTGTGCAAGTATTTTCTCCCACTCACTAGGATAACTTTCTGTTTAGTTTATTTTGCTGTACTGAAGCTTTTAGTTTGATGTAGTCCCAGGTTTTATGTTCGCTTTTGTTTTCCTTGCTGTTCAGGGTGAATCCCGCAAAGCATCAGTGAAAGAGATGGCCTACGAGTTTGTCTATATATAGCTTCTTCTATATATTTTGTGCTTTTGGGTCTTACATCTAGGACTTTTTCCATTTTGAGTTGATTTTCATGTATGATGAGGGATAGTGGTCTTGCTTTATTATTTTGCATGCAGCAATCCAGTTTTCACAACACCATTCACTGAAAACTTTCTTTTCTCCAGTGTATAAATGCAGTCCCTTTGTCATAGACAAACTGTCTATATACATACAGGTTTATTTCTGGGTTCTCAGTTCTATTTTATTGGTCCATGTGTCTGTGTCTTTGTTCCAGAACAAGGGTGTTTGAGTTATTATGAATTTACAGTATAGTTTGAAGTCTAGAAGTGTTATATCTCTACTCTGTGTGTGTGTGAATAATTCTTTAGCACTATGGGTTCTTTCATGAATTTATGTGAAGTCCAGCAATTTGTTTCAATTCTTTGAAAAATGTCATTGATATTTTTATTGGGATTGCATTTAACCAGATATTGTTTTGAATATTATAGCCATTTTAGTGATGCTAAATTCAGGAGAGAATACTTTTCTTTTTTTTTGTTTCTTCTATTTTGTTAAGTATGTCTTGTAGTTTTCTATGTACAGTCTTTTAGGCCTTTGTTAAGTATAATTCAAGGTATTTAATCATTTTTAATGTGGCTGTAAATAAATTCACGTTCTTTATTTCCTCTTCCATTTCATTGTTAGAAATAGGGAGGCAATTAATTTTTGTGTATTGATGTTATTACCTGCCACTTTGCTAAATTTTTCATTTAGTTTTCTCCATATTTTTGTGTATTTTTATCATAAATACTAAAATGTTATCGGCAAGTTATCTGCAGCACAGTCGTTTCACTTCTTTGCCAATTCAACTCCTTTTCTATCTTTCTCTTCTCCAATTGATATAGCTAGGACTTCCAAAAATATGTTGAATAGTAGTGGTGAGATTGGGCTTTTTTTTTTTTTTTTTCTTTTCCTACCAGACCTTAATGGAAAATAATTGAGATTATTCTGCCATTGATAATATTAGCTGTGGGTTTGTTATAAATTATTTTAAAGTATGTTCCTTGATCCCTAGTATTTTTGTGAGTATTCATGACAAATGGATATTGGACCTTATAAAATTTTTCTCATCATCTTTTAATGTGATCATATGATCTGTATCTTTGTATACATATGATAAATTTTGTTCATTGATTTTCAGATATGGAACAACCCTTGAGTCTCTGGTATTAATCCCACTTGATCATGCACTTTAATGCACTATTTGATTTTCTAGGGTTCATTGAGGATTTCTGTACCTATGCTGATTCTAGGGAAATTGGCCTTTAATTTTCATGTTTGTTTTTGGATTTTTGTATTACAGTAATTATAACCTACTAATATATTTCATTTTAATTTTTTGGAATAGACTGAGCACTATACATATCAGTTTATCTTTGAAGGTTTGGTAAAAACTAGTTTTTAAAGCCATCAGGTTTTGAGCTTTCATTTCTTGGGGAATTCTGATTACTGTTTCAGTTTCCTTGATTGTGATTGGTTTGCTCAAAATTTCTGTTTCTTTCCTATTCAGTTTGGTTGATTGTATAATGCTGAGAATTTTTCCATCTTTTCAAGATTATTACATTTGTTGGTGCATAAAAGTTCACAGTAGTTTCCAATTATCTTCTGAATTTCTTCAGCACTGGATATAATTTTCCATTGAATTTTTAATTCTATATATCTCAGATTTCTCTTATTTTCTTAGTGAGTTTTACTAGAAATTTGTCAATCAATTTTGTTTATTTATTATTATTGTGTGTGTGAGCATGTGTGTGTAAAGAACTAACTTCATTTTGGCTAATCTTTTGGACTATCTTTTTCATTTTTATTTATTTTGTGACACAGAATGTGATCTATTCTGGAGAATGACACATGTATACCTGAGAAAAATATATTTTCTATTTATTAAGCTCCAGTACCCTATACATTTCTATGAGGTCCATGCCATCTATTTCTATTAAAGCTATTGTGCACCTGTATATATATACTGCCTAATTAATCTGTCTGTGATAGTTTCACATTGAAGTCCCCTTCCATAAATGTTTCTTCTAATGCCTGTTTATAGAGTTCATAATATTTGCCTAAGGCATTTCAGTGAGCCTTCATTTGGTGATTATATTTTGATGAGTGTTATATCTTACTGATATTATTCCCTTAATATAGTATGTCCATCTCTGTCTCTTGTTAACACTTTTAATTGGAAATCTATTTTGTGTAATATTTTGTCTGAAATCTATTTATCTATTTTCATTCCTTCCTTTGAGTCCTGTTCACTTGCAAGATTGTTTATCATTTTACTTTGAGTCAATGTTTGTCTCTTGGAGACAGCATAAAGTAGGGTTGATTCTTGATCCAATGAGATACTTTATATCTTTAAACCAGAGAGTTCAATCCATGTATATTTAGAATGATTATTGATATATGGAAATATTGTTGCCAATGTGTTCTTGATTTTTATGATTCAATCTATTTCCTTATTCAGATTTTTGCAAATGTTTCTTCAGTTTGGAAGTTTGAGGCCCTTTCAATATTCTTGAAGAAAAGTTCTAATACTTACACACTCCTCAAGTTTCTCTATTTTTGAAAAGGCTTCTGTTTCTGCTGAAGTCTGAAGGAGAGTCTTACAGATAGAGTAGTCTTGGCTGGACATTTTCATGTTTAATATTTGGAGAACAATCAATTCTTTCCTCGTCTATAGTGTTTCTTCATAGAAGTTTGATGCCAGTCTGATTGGGGAATGTTTATAATTTATCAATTTATCTGCTTCTGGCCTGTACCAACCACCAACTTCAATATTTTTTACTTGTCCTGAGCTCTTGGAAGTTTCACTAGTATGTTTCTTGTTGTAGTCACATCTTCAAATATAGACTCATCTTCCATTTGTTCTATTTTACTACTGCAATTTTCTTCTGATATTTTCATCTCCGTATTTCTTCTTTATTTTTTATCTCATTATCTCCTAACTAATTTTATCACATATATATTTAATTTTATCTCATTATTTTCTATACTTTATTTTTTTATTTCTAAGGACATTAATTTTTTTTTTGCATTCTCTCAGTGTTTTTCCATTTCTTAGAGTTTATCATGACTTTTCCCCACCTTTAAAAAACTTTTATTGAAATATCATTCTTTTACATCCTTGCTGGTGTTTTGATAATATAGGACTCCCCTCACCCAAGTGTGGCCACAGTTTTCGTCCTGTCACTGAACTACTCATGGTCTCCCACCATAGTCAATTGCAGCAATCTTATATTCTCTATCTGAGAAGAGGAACATTTTTTCCATGTATTGAAAATTAAGTTTTAGATATTTGTTTTCTCCCTGTGTTTTATTATTCCCTTGAGCACAGATATTGCCATTTGTTGGATTTCTATTACTCCCCATCATTTGTTTTAGGTGTTACCTGATGTAGGTGGAGTTTTGTGATGAGAATGAATCTTTCTGCAGCGGTCTCACTGGTTTGGGTGGTGGATGGCAGAGTTCTATAGGATGCTTCAAGACCTGAGGCACTATTATTGTATTTATCTGACAGTAATCTAGGACCTCACCAGTACAGCTGACATATCCTTGGACACTTTAAATTTATAAGTCTATTCTATAAACCAGAATATTACTCTACATAAAGAGTGCAAGCACCAAAATCAGTTGAGTTTGCTGCTTTACTATGACTAATCCATAAATCCTGTTTGTTTCAATAATTTATTTTATACTTAAATGATTCAACTTAATATCAGATGAAAATCATGTTACCTTGTTTCTTTACATTTTTCAAGTTGGAAATTTCTCAAATCTTTCATTTACCTTCAAACATTCTGTAGAAATTCCCTCAATTTTGACTTATCTGTCATTCTTTATGCATAAATCAGATTTGAAATTTTGGTGACATCTCATAGTAATGCATGCAGTTTTCATTACATTTTATTGGATTTCTTCAAATACACTTGATTTAATTTTTATCATTTCATTAAGGTGCTATCTACCAGGTTTTACTATTGTAAAATTGCTTTTTCCCTATTCTATTGAATACATAATTCAAAGGGAGATACTTTGAGGCAAGTTAATATCTTACTCTTTGTCTAATATTTACACAGTATTTTTATTATCCATTCAAAAAATCTTTTCACAATTATTATTCCAAAGTTTGTGAAGTGGTGATTTTTAAACTTTCATTCTTCCTTCAACATATGTTGGCTGGCATCTCAGTGCTGGGCAGCTCTTCCTTTATTCCTAGTTTATATATTATTTCTTCTTTACAAATACATGTATCCTGATTCTTATTTTATGCAACAAGTTATTTATCAATATTAAACTCATTCACTTTGATATTCAAATTGTTCCAATTTTTGACCAATGAGAGATCAGTTAAAATAATTTGTGTCAGGTTTTTACCTACCTTCACTTAAGCACTTTCTTAATTTTTAGAACAAACATAATTTTTATTCCAGCTATAAAACCAGCTATCTCTCTAAGGCAGCCTGTAAACTACACTGACAGTGCTATTTAGTATTAAAAAAATCTGTATTTGATGCATAATTTGTGGTTTTATAAGTATTATTTATTCTAGACCTTAGTAAATCTGACAAATATAGACTTATAGCTATTTGTACATAAGTATTTATTTGTGTTTATATATTTGCAAGAATAATTATTTCTTTAACTATATATGCTATCATCCCCTCTACACATTTGTGATAAGTCTCTCATACCATTCTGGATTCCTGTATAATATTTTGAAGGAGATGGAGGATTTAAGAACTCTAAATATCAAGACTATTTAAATGGAAATTGTCAAAATGTAAAGGATGGAAGAAATAAAAAAGAGCATGAAATTAACTATTCATTTTCTGGAAATGTTTGTATCACAAAAAACACATGTATTTTATCATTTCTATCAACTAAATGTATAGATTCTTTAAATCTGTGTAGTGTAAGTGAATATGCTTATATTCATTGTCCTTAAATCTCTACTATAGCTTCAGCAAATAAAAACCTAAATCAAGAGGAAGGACATAAAAGTAAATGAACATTTTTATACAACACAGAAAGCTAATTTCTATATGATTCTATCTTGTTGTTAACTATGTTTTCTTTTTGCTAAACAAATAGCTTCATACTTTCATAAAATTTACACTACAATATTGAGTTTGCTTTATTGGCCTTTTATATCCTGTAACACCCTTCCCACTTATTGAAAGAAGAGCCAATTATTCCCAAGGAAACACTTCATATTTCCTTTACTAAGTGTGCTTTATTTTCAAATTTTCAGAAGACTTGTTTTATTTCAATATAATTTAAATTCAATAATGGATTCATTAACCATTAAGGAACCATCTCTCACTAGCAAAAGGATAATAGGAGAATATTTTGCATGTTGTTAATAAGTGAAATTTTGAAGTTTATATGCCACAATTCCATATGCAGTTATAAGAGTAATATGCCATTTTATTTTGGGCTTAAGAAAACTGTTACTTCTTATTACAAACTGAATATTAAGCAAATTTCACACTTGCTTTTCTTACTAGTTATTGAAACCTCACTGCACAAAAGCAGTGGATCACATGGTACCATGCACACAGGCGAACCAATGCCACTAATTTAAATGTTCTTATTGTAAAGACACTGATTAATATCATTGAAAATCTGTAAAAACGTGTGCTGTTTATAATAATCTATGTCATTAAAAACTATAAATGAAAAGGAAAAACATATTTGGAATCAGTAAATTTAAGCAAATATTTCAGCTATAAAATATCCAATTCTAATATAGATACAAACAATAAAAATGTTTCTAATAAACTTTCAGAACATTTTCATATTGCATACTATAAAGATTGCTAGTTTTATTAAATATCACATGTTACATTTTAAGAAAGTATACCTTATGATTAACGAAAGACCCTTTCAGCTATGATAGCTCTACTCTAGTTATAATATAAGTTGAAGTATACAATCTATATTTATTAATTAAATCTAAATCTAAATACACAATACATAAAGCCATATCAAATTACCAAATTGCTCCAGGAATGTATATATGCTTTACTTTTCTTCCACTGAATAAGTTCATATTTTTCATCATCTATGGAGAGAAGCATTTTAGTTCAATGAATATTTTAATAGACCCCTGTGAGGTTTAGAGAGCAAAGCCTTGAATCCATACTTTATATTGAGGGAACTTAAACATATATATTAAAATAATATTTTTGGCTTTAAAAAGTAAGTTGATGTAAAAGGTATGAATGAAGTCTGATGAGGAACAGCAGGAAGAGAAATTTATGAAGAAGTACAAAAACCTAAGTAGAATTTTAATGAAATCATTTATTATATGTTAAGAATGTCTCATATGTCTATTAAAAATTCAACATATTTACATTTATTACTAAAATCTCTAGTTAATGATCTCCTTATGTATATGATAAGGTCTAAGTTCAACTTTAAGGCTAGTGTAGTACCTAGGAAAACTAAAGAAATGTAGATGACATGTGAAAGGGCAAGAAAGGAGGGAAGAACAGGAACCAGGCCTAATAGAATTTAAAAGAGAAGTTTATTTCTGAGATCTCCAGGTGTCTGTGAAACCGCACCACATTGTGGAAGCAGTGGTGTTTTATAAGGAAAAGGAGTTCTTTGTTCCTGGATGGCATGAACCAAAAGGGTGCACTAGTCAGGAGCCAGCAGGCCCGAAAGAGTATTAGCATTTTTGATGGGCAAGATTTTTACAATGATGCTCTGGAGCTGGTTGGTGCTCACACAGGACTCACTTAGCATCTTAATGGGTGGGTCTGGTACCAGGCTAATCTTTCAACAAGCAACCATATATTTGCTAGGATAAGTTGAAAAATTCTGAGAGTTAGTTCCTGTTATTACAATTTTAATATAAATATTGAATATTCAGTTCAAAATGTCTGAGCACTGATTATTAAAACATATTCATATCATATTTTTTAATTTACTTTGATTTCTTCATTATATAACTTATATCAGGTGGGAAGATAAGCAAAATGGGGTGATTACCCAAACCTACAAAGGATTCAGCTGACCTTTCAAGCCAGCCACACACCAGGCTCTTCCCAGACCACACATGTAGTTTTAAGATCACAAAAGCCTTAAGAAGGAAGCAAAAACAAATTTACTTATTACAAGACAAATTAGACAAGAGTCGCTGAGGGGTACAAAGACGCCCCTTTGGTAATCTTACCACACAGTCCAGTCTCTAGTCCAAAGAGCACATGGCTGCAGCAGCCATGTGCATCCACAGAATGGTGGTTGCCCCACCTTAAGCCAGATGAAGGAGTTAAGATGGTGCTGCCACTCCTTCAAAGATACAATTCTACTCACTCCAAACCAGAAGAAGCAAAGATGGTGTCATCGAACCTTCTCCGAAAGCAGGAGATTCAAATCCAATGAGGAAACCCAGAATGGCACTGTCAATTCTTCTCCAAAAGGCACAGCTCCAGCATTCTTTCAGCTCCAACTCCAAAGTGGCCCAGCATCAGCAAAACTCACTTGATACAGCAGCACAGCGAGAACTTCAGACGTCTCACGTTGGAAACAGCAACACAGCAAGCACTTCAGACATTTCACTCTGACAATGGCAACACAGCAAACTTTCTTCAGTTATCAAAAGACTTCCAAACTTCGCAGTTTTAAAATTAAACCAAGTTTTCAAGTACCACATTTCCAAGACAGTTCACACAGGGCACAAGTTTCTCCAGCATGCTTCCGCAGGTTCCTCACTGGCCTGGGCTAGGGATGGAAGCCCACAGCTTGGTTTCCTTCCCTGCCCTGCTGCTCCACATGGCAGCAACAGCTCTGAGGCCTCCAGCCTCCCTGCTGCTCCTCTCTGCACCTTCCTTCCCTGTTCTCTTCTCTTTTTGGTGTCTTTCCATGTCTTTTTTCTCTGTTCCCTCCCTAATCTTTTAATCCTCTTGTCTCAAGAGAAAGCTTAACTTCCTTTTTCCAAGCTCCACCCACCAGGACATAATGGCTGCCATTCTAATGCAGAACAACCAGTATTGGGAGCCATAGCTCCCTAACACAACTTTTTGTGCAGTTTTCCCTTAAATATCAATGCTTCTGAGCTACTAAACTTTCAGCTATCAAGTAAATGTTAAGATCAATTCATATAATAAATTGATTATGTACAAACATTAAGAGAAACCATGTATATATATAATTGGCTAGTTAATTTTATAATAAGTCAATAAATCAATGTATCCTAATATGGCCTATATTCATGTTTTGGTTTGATCTCAGTGTCATGACACTATTGACTAGCAATGATGGGAGCACTCATGAGGTCCTTAGCAAGTCTGCAGACATGGCCATGATAGAAAACAATTTTGTGAGTAGATTAACTAGTATGTCTTTTTATTATGATTGCAAGATATGTCTTATCAACCATCAGCAGAGGAATATGAAAAAGTATGTTTTCTACTCACAAATTCTGGAGGGTACACAGCATGACTGAGGCCAAACTACAGATTGGGTGGTGGTGATAAAGAAAGGAAAGGAGGGAAGATTGGAGTGAAAGAGAAGGGATTTGGGACTCAACCCTTATTAGAGTTAGGGATGGGGTGCCTGGGATTTTATAGCTTCACACTGTTAGTCTCATGTTTAAGTTTTCCCAGTAAAAGGTTAGGGCACATTAAGGAAAAAGCAGGGTTTAATCAAGCAGTTAGTTTTCTACCTGTAAGGGTTTCCTGTAAGGGGAACTTAATGAGTGTAAGATGCACTGACTATCTAGTTTTGTAGCTGACAACATGCTTATTCAAGATAGTATCTTTAAAATGAATGTCATTCAAAACCTATCAGAAACTATGTCACACACATACACACACAAGTTATTTTCAGACATGTGTACTACAGTGGAATTACAGAATCTAATACTACTTTTAAAGCCAGGACCCCAATATGGACAGCATTATTCTTTGGGGAAAAATGTTGGCATTGCTATCACCTGTATTTGAAAAACACAGAGATTAATAATGGCTTAGAGCCAGATAAGGCTATTCCTCTTTTACCTTGATGGCAAGTACCTAAGCAGATGTGGTGAATATTTAAGTAGACTTGGTGAAAATGCTGATGAAGGGTCCTAGCGTGATGGTTCCTCCAAGGCCCAGGTGGGAAAGGGGAGCATGAACCACTAGGGGAGGGTGTGATTGTGAATTGGGCTGCCAGTTTCATGAGGGGAGGGGGTAGCAAGGAGAAGGATAAAAGAGGAAAGGAGTGGAGAGGAGGGATACAATTTTTGGAAAGGAGAGCAAGAGAGGGAACAAGAGCCTGGAAATTGACATCAGGCAAGGAGGTTTTGGCCTCAGGAGGAGAAGGACCCAGGAACTGAGGTCTTTGCCCCTTCCACCCCTGCCTTTGGGTCCCTGAGGGTTGATAGCTGTGTGAAAGCAGAAGAGAGGTGACCCTGATGAAGTGCTGAGCTACCGTGCACATTGTGATAGACCTGTTTCACAGAGATCTGCCTCAGACCCACCTGTGTTGGTTGCATTCATTCGGTGCTAACTGGAGAGGCAGAGGATGAGGATACAAGAACATAACCTGGCATTTTTAACCAGAAGTACAGTAAGACTGAGGTAAACCTCCAGCAGCTACATGAGGAGCAGAAGTGAGGCTCTATTCCATTTGGGATACTTGTGAGGGTGTGAACTCTTGCAGTTTGTTTTTCCCATATCTGTGAATAAACCTCTATGCCTACCTTTGTTACGAAGGTTTGATCTCTAGGCAGCTGCTACGTGCAGGTGGAAGAACCCTCAATAAAAAGGAATTAAAAGGGGGTAGTCCCTTACTCCCAAAAACATTTCTATCCATTCAATCTATAGCATATTTTACTGAATAAATACACAACAGTATGGATTAATTTCTCTTTGATTCATTCAGAAATGATTTATTCTTTAAAATTAAATCATTGCCAATAAGTGAGTTTTTCAAAAATAACACAATACAAACTCTAGATCTACTGCTACATAAAAGCAAGAATACCTAGGAAACTGGAAATTCTCCTCCTTTTTAGAATTCTAGAAATTAAAAAGGAAAGATAATTCTATAAACTAAATAAAGGCTTACAAAATCTGAAAAAGGTTTATTCAAGAAAAGCAGCTGCATATCAGTAAGTATGGTAAATTTTGTTGTTCCATAACTTGCCCTAATCTTAGCCCTTTCCCCAGGCATTGGTCTTGAAAGTCAATAACCATAAAACCTTAGTAACATGAAAAGCGGCATCCTAGCAACCACTGGAGGAAGTGGGTAGTAAGGTATATGTGTGAACATGACCGCAATTCTTTAAAAGCTGCATCCCAGAGAATTGTCATTATTTGACTATCTGGCAGCTAAGGAAAGCTTGTTTCTCAGGGCTCGTCTTTTGTTAACCTGACTTATAGCTTACTCAGTGTGATGTATTATCCCCAGGGTAATTTTCAAAAACAATCATTGGCAATTGTTTAAAATCAAAGTAAAGTAAGATAGCGTTACCAGTGGGACTAACAAAAGACTGATTTAAAAAAAAAAGTAACTTAGAAGGAAAAGGTTGGAAGTGAGGTAGCCATGGGGGCTTTGAAGACTTGCCATATAGCCCTCTAAACCTAGGAACCACTACACATTCATGGAGCTGTGTGCATGTTCATGAAAACTCTAAGAAGATACCGATCGCTTACCACTGGCTGATATTTAGACTCTGTGAACCCAGAAGTAAAGGTTAAGGCAGATTCTTAAGCTCTCTGCCAATGCATTAAACATATGCCCTCAACAACAAGAGACCCTAGACAGAGACTTATGTATCCACACACTTAAGTACATTTCTGTCAACTCATTAGCTCCCTACTACAAAAATCAAGTAGAGACTCCAGTGGTCACATAAACAAAGAATATAGATTGCAGAGATAATCTGGGAAAGTTATCAAACAAACAAGCTATTAACAGCATCAACGACAAGCAACGATATTAACAAACACTTAGAGATAATTTGATTTCTAGAGTTATCACATTTTATGTTAAAATGTCCCTTTTTAACGAACAAATATGAGATACATAAATGAGCAAGAAATATGAGATACATAAATGAGCAAGAAAGCATCTCACATAAAAGGAAAAAAAGTCAGTCAACTGAAAACGTCCATAGAAAATCTCAGTGTTGGACTTACTGAGGGAATGTTTAAATAATAGAGCATATTCAAAGAATAAATCATATTTAAAGAATTAAGAAAAAAATGTGAGAACACCCTAACCAAGAAGAGAGTACCAGACTACCAAGAATGGACACAGTAGGAGAATTAGAGGTAGGGAGTTCATTCTGATTGTGATGATAGTCCCAAAGTGTGTATTTACCTCTAAAGAAATCAAGATATAGAGAACTAAGTAGGTAGATAGATGATAGATAGATAGATACATACATACATGCATACATACATACATAGCTACATAGATAGATATATAGATACATAGACAAATTTGCTTTTATATCTAGAGCATTTTATATATCAAAAAGAGAAGAGGATAGAAATTTTGGGATTAAAAGAACAATTACTGAAATGAAAAGTTACACAAGGTTTAAAGTATCTATGAAGATACACATTCATGTATATGATATCCAAAGAGGACAGTATTCTATATGCCAATCAGAAAAATAAATGAGAATTCTGAAATTAAAAGAACAATTACAGAAATGAGAAAGTTACACAACCATTTTTAGCCTAGGAATTAGATGAAATAATTTGCAATTTTGGAAACATGTTAATTACATTACATTCTGCAGAATAGAAAGAAAAAAAGAAAGAAGGAGATTAACCACACTGTGGTACACTATCTAGAATAATATCACATGCAGAAGAGGAGGATTGGAACCAGGGATATGAAAAATATTTGTGAAAATAATTTCAAAATTTCCCAATTATGAAAAGGTATTAATAGACCTGTACAATGAAGAGGTTCAACCAACTTTTCTAGTAATAAAATTGAGAACCTGTAGAAGGTCATTATTTCACTGAATTAAGAAATAAAAATTACAATGGACATTTAACAATACAGACAAAACTTATTACAAAGAAACTTCTCATAAAAGAAATTCCAGTTTCAAATAACATTGTGGTAAATTCCAGTAAACTTCTAAAGGGTAAAACCAATTACACACAAACACTTCTGAAAAAAAAAAAAAAAAAGAAGAGGAGAAGAGGAGGGGATAGTTCTCTTAAAGGTTACCTTCATTATCTTTTGAAAGTTTTGTCACTAACTATAGTCTCATTAGAGGTTAGGGATTCAACCTATGAATTTTAGGGGAACACAATTCAGTTTGTGGCAGATGGATAACCTCAAAGGAATGGACAAATTTTTAGATGCACAAAACCATGTGATACTGAATCTGGAAGAATTAGAAAAAATGAATAGACCAATTACAAGCAAGAAAACTGAAAGAGTAATCAACTATCCCCAAAACCAAAAGTCCAGATCAAATGGTTTTATTAGTGAATTCTACTAAAACTTTAAATATAAACTAGTATCTGCCCTCCTCAGAATCTACAAAGAAAAGTGAGGAAACAGAAATGTTTCCTGAAATATTTTATGAGGCCAACATTACTGAGATACCTTAGGCAGACTAAGATACCACAAAAATTAAAAATGTCAGTTTACCAGAATTTCTGGTGAACACAAATACAACAGTACTCAATAAAATTTTAGTGTATTAAATTCAATAATACCTTAAAAGGATAATATGCCATGAGCAAGTGGGATTTGTTCCAGGGACTCAAACATGATTCAACATACAAAAATCAACCAATTTAATATACCATAAATATTAAAAGTACAGATAAAATTCATATCATATCAATAGATACAGAGAAAGTATTTGATGAAATCTAAAATTTGTTTATGATAAAAATTCTCAAAAATGGGAATAAAAGATTATACCTCAATATGATGAAAGATATATTAAAAAATCCAGAGTAAACATCATTTTCAATGGTGAGGAAGTAAAAATATTTCCTCTAAGATCTGGTACAAGAAAATGCTGTACTTTTTTACCACTACTATTCAACATTGCATTAGAATATTTTATAGATCAATTTGCAAGAGAAATATACAAAAGGAATCCAAATTGGAAAAGTGGAAAAACTATCACTTTTTGAAGATGACTTAATATTATGAAGAGAGGAATGAAAGAATTTAATTAATGAACTGTTAGAGAAAAAAATTAATCAGTAGGCTTCAAAATAAATATATAAAAACCAGTTGCATTCCTATATGCAGCTATCAGAGAAGAGATAGAAATCAAGAAAACAGTCCCCTTTAAAAGAATAAAAAAACTTGGAAATAACAGCAACATTGTTGAAATCCTGTGTAAGGTAAACTATATGACATTGTTAAAAAGACATAAAGAAATAGAAAAATATTTCCTTCTCAAAAATTTGAAGAAATAACATAAAATAAAGTCATTTTATCCACAACAATATACAGGTGTGATGTAGTATCTATCAATTTCAATGACTTTCCTCAGAGACTTTCATATTCTGAATTAGCTTCATTAACTTCATTTTAAGTTACTGAAGGAAATCAATGAAGAGAGCCAGATCTCAACTGATTTGACTTTTATGATTTCACATTCTATTTTCTTGGAAGCCTATCCTGGCCACCACTGATCTGGCAAAACAGTCATGAAGCACAGTCTTTGTGACAATGGTCACAATTTTGTTTTTTGTGTCTCCAGAGCTTTGAACTTGCTACTTGTCTTATTTTCACCCCATAATATACTTTGCTTGACTTATGCATAAACTATACTCTTAAATCTGTCATTTCCATTTCACTGTTGAAGGTTTTACATAAATCCATCAGTACAACGTGTTGATGTGAAACTGACTGTTAAAATTATAAGGCAAAACACCTTTCAGAGTCTCAGGATTGTCTTTAAGTGGGAATTGTATAGGACCAGAAAGATTTGGTAAAATGATCAGTTTGCTGGAAGAGTTGGTGACGCAATCTTTGAAACTGTGTATTGTAATCTTTGAGTCTGTGTGTTATTAGTGTCAAATCAGTTATATGGCCTAGAAAAATCTGACCTTAATAGACTCAGATATGCAGATATGCAAGCCATTATTAAGTTTATTTGCTTTCAAAATTTTGACTTTCATTTCTTCTTGTTTTCCTCTGACTCCCCATTTTGTTGCTAGTAAGAAAGAAAAGTGTCACCACTTGTTAGAAGGGGAAATATAATCAAAGTCATATCTTCACTAATAAGCAATAGAAATAGATATGAAACATGGTCCCAATTCATATATCTTTGGCCTTTGTTTAAAGAAAAAATTGCCAAATAAACTAAAATGTTTTTAATTGATCATTTAAATATTTATATTTTCATTATGATAAGGAATGGAAATCAAAACTAAGTTAAATGACAAATAATATACGTCATGGAAAAATCTTGATCTGGGACTATATGTTAGCACTCATGGCCAATGCAGAATTAATGTCAGGACTGATTTTTCCTGTGTTAAATGAAAGTCCTAATACTGCAACTTTAGTAGAAGCTTTAAAGAGTGTTCATACTGTTTTATGTGTTACTTTATTTCAAATTATATAAATTGTGAAAAGAAAGGAAATTTTTGTTGTTAGCACTTTCAAACTGAATTACAGGAGGCTCCTTTTAGAGAAATAGATGTCATTTATTTGAGAAATATGGTTCATGAAGTTAAAGTACAGGAAGCAGCGAGGGAGAATTGAATTAGAGATGAGCAAAAAAGTTTTCCCCATTCCCTCATATGCTCTGGAAAAAACATAAGTCAGAAGATATTTGCTAGAAATATACACCATTCTCAGGCATAAAATATCATTTATTTTATACACCAAACATAAAACAGGAGACCTTAAAATTTATAAGCAGAAGAAACTATTGTTTTTCTGAGAGCACTAAAGTTTTGTGCTTCCTTACTAGTCAACTCTATGACTTTGCTCAATGAGAGATCTATAAAATAATCTACAAGAAAAAAAGGCTGATTTGATGAGTATAAATGTGAGATAATTCATTCATATTTTGCATCATATTTTAGAGCTTCTCCTCAAATAAGTTAGTCATACTTTGCATTTATTGTTGGGGGTATACTATTCTATTATCAGAGAGTGTTTTCAACCGTGATTATTGTCATGATTTGGAAAAAAAATCCAATTAAAGCAAATTATATATAGGTGGAATATATATCTTATGTATCCATATATATGTGTGTGTACATTCAATTTTACACATAAATGAAAGAACATTTTTCAGGGAATATAAGATTGTATCTGTAGATTTCTGGACTTTTGGATTAAAGATCAAGCATTGGAAGGTGTAAATTTGATCCTGAAATACCAAAATAGCTAAAAATGAAATGTTTGATATGGTAAATTAGAGCTGAAATCCCTGATTGTGTTTGGAGCTTGTTGCAGAGTGCCTCTGTTAAAGAGGAGGATGAAAAAGAGAGTAGTTCTGTCAACTACTACATGAGGGTGAATAATATAACTTCCTGGGGATATAGGATATTGATTACAAACTTCATTATCTCATGAGAGCATAGTCTCATAAGAATGTGAGCCATCCCTTGATCACAGAGAATGAATGTTAGGTATTATATTGGGGCAAAAGATTAAAAAATTACTATGAAAATCGAAACTTGTTCTGAACTGAGGAAATGAATAAGCAGATGGAGGCAACACTTATTCACTGAAAGAGGACAATACATACCAGACTTTTGGGAATTAGAGAATAGGAAGATATAGATCAGAGTCTACAATAAAATTATGCAAAATATTCACAAAATGTCATATACCTTTCTAAGAATGCTTGTGTCTCTATGTGTGTATGATGGTATGAGTATGAAGTAAATATAAAAAATAATCTATTAAAAGTTGAACTACAACAGCAGTGGGGTGGGGTGAGGTGGGGAAGAAATAAGACTTATAAATACAATACTACTTATTTGTTGGAAGGCAAATAAAAAAGAAAATATAATATGATGAAACTGAATTAAAATGACCATGAATGTTTATAATATGATCATGGTCATATATCTATATAAGATTATATATATATTAATTTAAACTTGCACATAAAATTAATGTTTCCAACAGAGTATAATCTATCAAGACAAAGTACAGTAGAAAATAAATTGACAAAATTTAATATGGGAATCAATCAAAAATATAAATAGCCAAAACAATAAAACCTATGAAACAAAATGAAAGTGTTCATATGACGTTAAGCATTATATTGTCAAAAAAAGAGGCATTGTTAGCAGTATTACCTGACCATGTTTGGGTACTGAATAAATATATGAATGCCAAGCAAATAAATAAGAATAAATCTATACATACAGTCATTACACTGAGATGCAAAGCACAGTGTATTGGAGCTGTAATATACAGTCACAAGATGAATGTATTGAAAATTCCAAAGGCCAAGTGAACACAGGATATTCTTTGTATCACTTTTCTTTATGAGAACAATTAATAACCATTCAGGAATAAGACATGAGTGAGAGAATCCTACAGCTAAAGATGGGGTTGAAGCACCCTTTCTATTCCAGAGACACAGACATCAGAAATGAGGCAGAAGTTGATCCAGGCATCTTTGTGACAGAAAAGGCAGGAAGACATAGGAAGCAGCAGTCTGGTACAGACAGAGATGGCAAGACTGTCAGCCCAACTAAAGATGTTGGGGAGGAGAAAGTAGAGATATTATTAAGGTTCTTGACCAAGGTAAGATTAAAAGGGAGGAACTGAGACATTCATATGTGTGAGAACCTGGCAAAGGAGGAAATAGAAAAAGTACTGTTTGTTCCCTTTAACCATTCCTCAGGATCCGCACTGCTATTGTGAAGGGTATCAAGGACAAATACACAGTCAAATCTCAGATCCAGAAACCCCAAAAAGAGGAATTACAGCAGGAACAGGCATATAAACTAGGCCTCCCTGACACACCCACCATAGTGTTAGGTCCACTCTGTCCACCTTCTTCTTCACACTGACATAATTATCAGTCCATTCAATATTCTGCAGTTTCCTGTGGTAACTAAAGAAGTCAGCAGTCACCAAAAACTTGAATAAAAATGCTATAGCCTACCTTATAGGAAATAAAAACATAAACCACTATGTTCTAAGTTGTTGACACATATTTTGAAATAATTCAAAGAGAAGAATAATTTAAAAGACAGCAAATCAAGTTAGAAGGAGAAGGAATATCCCATCAGGAAACTTGAAACTCCAAGACAATATGAAATTTTAAGGAGAAAATGACAAACATTCAGAAAACACACTTAAACACTTGGGAGTTTGTGACAGAATTGATTAAAAAATTGAAAATATCTATCATAAAAATCTAAAAAAGATGTGAGAAAACTCAGAAAAGCATTGGAAATTCAGAAAAGAGCGTTAATAAAATTGATGAGCAGAAAAAAGATATGAAGCGAGTTGTGAAAAACTAACAGAAATTAGGAATGTGAGAAACTCAATAAACAAGATCAAAAAAGGGATGAAAGCAGATCAAGCTAAATGGAGTAATGAGTTAGTGAGTTTGACACAGAAACTTAGAAATTATTCAGATGTAAGAAGAGAAACAAAATTTTAAAGAAATGAATTCTATAAGATCTCCTTGACTGCAGAAAGAAAGACAACATAAGGAAAATGAGTATCAAAGAAGGTGAAAACAGAAGGTGAACAGGGAGCTTACCCGAAAGATATGATAACTGAGAACTTCCCAAACCTAGAGAAGGAATTGAATATACTACTCCATGATAATAAGAGAACACCTGGCTAAAAAATGCAGACAGATCAACAACAAATGTATATTAGAGAAACTATCAAGCATCCAAGACAAAAAACAAAACCAAGACAAAACAAACCCAAAAAAAGGCAGCTTGGGAAAATGAGCAGGTAACATATATCCATCAGGTATATCCATCAGGCTATCATAATTCTAAGTAGGAAGTCTGTATGCCAGGGGAGAGTAAATAACTTACTCAAAAGCTATCTTAAAATTGCATACTCTTTGCCTCACCTTTAGAAGGCAGTTTTACAGCTTTCATTAGTCAAATGGAAGAGAACAACTTGGGGAAAGAAAGCCCAACTGACTTGAGTGTTGACTCCCTTGGATGGGAGGGAACATTAGGGTTGGGAAACCGGTACCTCTGTTCCTCTCTGTAGTTCTATCTAGATCTGTACTTGGTTCCTACTTTATAGACTCTCATGACAATATTGCTGAGCTCCATGGTTCACAGAAGATTTCCATGCAGTTTTAGAAGAAATTTGTGTTTGGGGTGATGGAGAAAATGGTGGATAGCATTGTACTGCTGTTTACATATTAAAACAATGTTTGGGGCTGATCAACTTGTTCTAAGACTCAGTGAGGAAGCAATCTATAATCCCATACACACTGTGTCAGTTTGGGAATACCAGAGTCTATGACTCTTCAAAGGTTCCCCTGTCAGAAACAGCAACACTGTGCTGAAAGCTCTACTCCCCTCTTCCTGCTCCAAAGCCTTAAGGAGTGACAGAGCGTTCTCCCTAAGGAGAATGTGTATCAGTTCAGCAAAGCTGGCCGTGAGCTAGTGAGGATAGGTGACATGTATGGGTTACAGTTGTACTTGAAAGAGAGATTTACAGGAACAGTTATTCAGCCATATCTTAGCTTCATCTTTCAATACTTTGCTTAAAAAAAAGGACACACCACCAACACACACATACACGCACACACACACACACACACACACACAACATACACACATCAGAAGTTACACTCAAATCTGAGAAGACTTCTACCACCAGACAAGATTGATTTCTAGGCACTGGATTTAATCTCCTGTCTAGAAAAAACCAAAACCAAGCCAAAACAAAACAAACAAAAAAAACCTTATAAATCAAACAAAACATGAAAACATGAAGAAATCATAAGCAGTATTTCCAGTGCAGAAATAAAGTGTGGGCCAAGTAGATATTCCCACAAGATTTGACAGTTTCACTCAAGAAGGACCAGTTCTTGGGCAACCTCTAAACTTTGGGTCTTGTAAATGCGCCCTTTCCTGCTACTTTAGTATCAAAGGTAGTAAAAATTATCTTCTATTGCTAGCCTCACAATACTAAACCCTTTATTGTTTTTATTACCCTTACCCTATCCTGCCCTCTTTAAAAAAAAAAAAAACTATCAGATTTTCCTCTATTATTGTGTTTAAAAATTCCATATATTACCTGCAGGAACTGTGGATATTGTATAGGTGTAGACTCTAGGCCAAAAGGAATACTAAGCACACTTTGTATGTGTGTGTGATTTATAAAAATTGATATAAACATTTGCTTTTTTAATTAAAATAAGCAATTATTTTTGATAAATCTTCCTAGAAAATTTCATACACTAATGACAGATTTATTTCTATATTTTCTGTGAACAGAGAGTCCCAAATAAATAACTTTTACAATATTTCCTTTGGGTAAAGGGGAATCTGTCTAGACAGTTTAGTTGAAAATTTTCATAATACTTCAAGGGATGGTTGCATGGTTCAGTTATTACAATGACCAGTGAATGGGATGTGAAAGAAAGCATGGTGAGAGAATAGCACATAAGTCAAGTTCATACTTTGGGACATGGGATCGTTAAAAATTCAAATGGAAGCCGTTTACTAATTTTCTTTAACCTTTTTAGCCACTGCAATCTTGCATGTGACAAGGGAGCTTTCTCGTGGCAGAAAAGAGAAGAGCTAGTTTGAAGTTAATTTTACAAATTGCTTTAAAAAGGTCACTTATGTCTTCATACTTTTTAAAATCTATATTCAGGGAAAAAAGAATATAATTGTCAGTCATATTTTTAAAAATCAACTATAACATGTAGATTTACATACAGGATTTCTCTGTATTTTAGCATTTCTTTCAATGTCTTTCCAATCCAATTTTTTCAGGCAGAGTTCTCTATAAAAACTGTGATTGGTTCTTTGCCAGTGACTGTCTTATTGATAAATTATAGCTATAGATCCTTTCCAGACTTGGCTATTGTAGAAAATTCCTGTGCTTTGGGGCACTACCACTAAAGCTTGAAAAGACATTCAGAAAAACACCCTGTAGTTGTAGGGAAAGAATGAAAAAAGAAAAGTGTTTTTAATCTAGCTCTATACTCTGAATTTGGGACTAAACTTTCTAGAAAAACAAAAAAATTGGATGGGATATTTCTTAGAGAAAAATGCAGTCTTAATGGATGAAAAGAGTAAGTGGATAAACATAAATCTACTAAATACGTAGGCAAACTGGACCTTACTACATGATGTGGATGTAAAGAGAAAATAAAATGATGTGGAGTGGGGCAAGTTTAAAATTCAACCTAAACTAGCAAGAAGTTCACCTCATCTTGAGTGGAAGTAATACTAATATCAGTGACGTTGTTAGTTCTATCTGTATAACCACTTGTAATTCAGGATGAACACATTAGTTGCTATGCTAGGGGAATCACTATCTTCTCTATACAATGAAAATATAATGATTCTGATTTAGATTTATGTTCAGAATTTAAATAAGCCCCCACTTGTGGTTTTCAAGTTGATATCTTGTGATATGCTGAATTCATGGAGACTTTCTTTATACAAGTCAACAGCCCAGTGTTTGAAAGTTGTTAAAAATTACAGAAATATATTCTATTTTTGAGTAAAATAAGAGAGATCCCTTACAGGAATGCAGATTATTTAAGAGCAAAAACTTTGGAGTCATATCTTGATTAAAATATTAGGATTATCTCGTTACTTAGCTGTGTAGTCCAAGGCAGCACAAAAATTTATCTAGGCTTCTATTTAATCTTCTGTAAACAGTTAATAAAAACACCTACTAAGTATCATTATATTTTGTAAAATTCTCAGAATAAAATAGTGTAGAGTGAGTATTGAACTTCTTTGAATTTTTTTTACCAGACCCTAGTGTATTTCAGTAATTCTGAATCTATGGTGCTTAGAAGAGATATCAAAGCTTCTGGTCTGGTTGAAAATGTGATTCTTTTGTTTATTCTAAACATGTGATCTTCAATTTTGAAGTTATAGGTTTAAAACCAGTACCCACAGTTTGAGTATTGAACAAGGGATCACTATCCTGATGCTTTGCTTTGCTAAAACATGACTCTTTCCTTCTGAAGTCACTAATTTATTTATTTAACCATTATAAAAAGACATCACATTTTCCCAGTACACTGCACCTAATTGAAGCCAAAGGTCTTCAATAAGAGTATAGATTGATCCACATGACAAATTAATTATCTCTGGCAAACATTAGTTTTGTTCATTAAATTTTCATGACTCTAACTTCCTGATGATTGCACTTCCCTGCTTTACTTTGACCAGTTAGATAAGTGTGGAAAGTGACACTTTTTGATTTAAGCTTTACAACATGCCCTCTCTTATTTACTCGTGAAAAAAATATGGAGAGCAACTCGGTTCATATACAACAATAATGAAGCGTGAACACCAAAAAAGACTTTTTGAAATATTCAGACAACAAAGACTTTGTGAAATATGTAATATTTGACTCTGCTTATAAATTAGTAACTTAGTAATTTAAATTGCTACAATTTCAGGTACCTGTACTGACAGAAGAACATCATAATTTTGTGTCAGAAGAATTGACCACTTATTACTTAATACATTAAGCAAAATCAGAAGTCAGAGCAATTCCTTCCAATGTGTATAGGGTAGCAAGATGAAGGTCAGTTTGCCTGTGCATGCAGGAAAGGAAAAACAAAGTTTGTCTGCATTTATATGAAGGTTTATATGAGACTACTGGTACAACAACCTAGCATTTAAGCATTGCTCTCCAAAAAAGAGGTGAAAGGATAATTCACTCTCTAGAAACTTTATCTTGAATTATAAATAAATGTGTCAGAAGAAAAGAAGAGTTTTGCCTCTTCAAATCTCTGCAGCAGGATGCACTATCTCTAGTTTCTAGAGCATTGCTGTTTTCCGAACATTTTCTTAGGTCAAATGGCTAGATCTTTAATGTTCATGGAGAAATCCTGAGAATATTATCTTAAAATACTATTGAAATTTGGGGATTTTTTTTGCCTATTTTTAATCTACTTATTATCAAATGTTTTTATAATTCATATTTATATTTTGCAATTAAGTTAAACTTTAATTACCCTAGAGACATTTTATGTTAATTTTAATAATTAACAAAATTTATTGAGCATATATGCAAGAACCCAGTTTCTTACAAAGAATATGCCTAAGGGACTAGAGGTGGACTCTTTCACACATATTGCACACACACACACACACACAAATGTGAGCCAAATCTAAAAACTAGTAGAGGCATTTAAAGGGATTCTGAAATTCTACTAGTCATTCAGGTGCTGATAATAGAAAATTTTGATCAGAAACGTGATGGCTTTAGTGAAAGAAAGATAAAAGGAGAAAGAAAAGAGTCCTTGTGAAATAGTTTTGACTTTTCTCCCCTTAGATAACCAGCTAAGCAACCACTAGAGAGGGATTAAACTCCAAAATTCTCTGATGCAGAAAGTAATACTTGAACAAATATAGACAACTGATAACCCTCAGGTTATGTGAACAAATATAGACAACTGATAACCCTCAGTTTATATGAATACAGAATCTTTCTCCTCACAAAGCATATATTAAGTCCTATGAAAATAATGTTACGAATAAAATTATAAGACCACAATAAGTATTACCAGATAAAATTACCATGAATATAATTTAATTTGGAAATTTGGGGAAAAAAGAACATATTTTAAGAAAAAAATCCTCAGCATTCAAGAAGATCCATTTGCGGAGAGATGAAGATCAACATACACTCTGGTCTGGTTTCTTCAATATAAAATGTTTGCCTTCAATTTTACCTCTAAGATATATGTTGTAGTCAAAGCACCATAATTTCAAATTTCAACATCTATGCTCTTTTTATAATCAAATATATCTGACATAGAGTGTTTTATTTATGCATTTATGACTGAGCTATGCTTATGTTCCATGCATTTCCAAGAATAACCCTCAATAAGAATTCTGGATATCACTTTCACCAATTAAATACATTAATGCAAACTTTATTAGGCAACTGCAGTTTGCTAATCCAGAAATGATGAAGTAAAGCTCTAAGTAAATTATCTTCTCACTGTGCAAGAAGTGAATAACTGAATACTGGAATGTTGAGACAAGTCACCTCTGCTATCACAGTACCCTCAGTTATTGTCCAACTAGTAAGACATTTTTAAAAATATAAACTATACCAAAGCAACAGGAAGATGGTTTTCAGTGAATTCTAAATGATAACACTCTTTATTCCTATGTTAAAGCAATATCATCTGAGGGGGGAGACTACCTCTGAAACACTATATTTCCTATACTTCTGAAACACTGCTATCTCAATGTAGATAAAAACTATTCCCTTCTCTGCTTTCACATTTACAAAATTTGCACATAAAACATTCATTTCTGATTCCTACTAGAGATTGTAAAACATTCTGGGCAGTCCATAGGACATTCATGGACTGGTTGATGGTAATCACGCAATGTTGTCAATAACACTAAACACATATGTGGAAAGAGAATATGTAAATGCCAAAGTTAGCCAGGGTGTAAAAGTGAATGGAATAGGTGATCAGAAAGATACCATCTCACAATACTGTGCTGTAACAGATTTTTAAGATAATTGTATTAGTTTATTTCCCCATCTTCTGATAGCCCTCCAAATTGAAACAAGCAAACAAAAACAGAAAACAAATTTTGGTAAATGCAATTTTAAATACACTAAAAATGGTAGAGATAGCATTCATTTCTTATTGTAAAAGTACTTCAGTCTGTTTTGCTCACTATAAGAGAATAATGGGTTACTAACAAGCCACACAAATTTATCATAGTTCTGAAGGCTCAGAATCCAAGATCAAGAGTCAGCATATTCTGTGTCTGCAGGTTCCTGGTCATCTTCTCAGTGTGTTCTCTCCAGTGGTAGAAAGGGAGAAAGACATTAGCTAAGATCCCTTTTATGAAGGCATTGATCCCATTGATGAGAGCTACCTCTTCAAAACTTTATCATTTTCTAAAGGCTTCAATTTAAAAATATCACATTAGAAGTGAGGATTTCAGAATTTTGAGGGGACACAAGCATTCATCATAGCAATTGTCTGGCTGGTTCTTAATGTATTAGAGTACGCATCGCCTACTCTAATTACTCTTATATTCCAACTATATATTTTATCAGTAGAACACTCAAACTGAATCTTAACTGTTCTGAAACATATAGTAGACCAGTTTCAGCTAAGAATTCTTAAGGCATTCTTTGTTGCAAAATCCAAAGGATCAAAGTATTCATTATCCTAGTTCTTCCATATGAAATAAAATTGATGATCTCTGTGGGTTAAGTAAAAGAATTGACAATATAATTTTAAAGACCATGGTCTCTTTATGTGCAGTGATAATTAACAGTTGATAATGCTCACTGACAGATGCAACCAAGGAGGATAAGGTTTATTTCAGCCTTTCTGAGACTCATGGCACAGTCTTGAGTCCTGGCTACATCATTTAAGTCAAATAAATAATATACTCACAGGTTTGAGAAAAAGAATAACAAAAAAGGATTATTCTCTTTCAAATCTACCTAGTTTGCCAACAATCAATTCAGAAAATATAAACTGTTCTGAAGAACTTGAAGCAATTTTATTTGCAGTCATTGTCCTCAGGATAAAGAGTGATTTTGAATTTAACAGTGACTTGCAATATACTGTTTGAAAACATTTCCTCTTAAGAAATTGAGTAGCATTCTTTGTTATACTAATTCTAAGTGACATTCTTTTATGTGAATGGACAGTTAAAGAAAAAAAAATGAAACTTTCTTGACAGACCTCCTTTCTTTAGGTTAACCAAAGAATTTATTTTGTCATCATAATGTAGCTTTTCTTTCTTATTGCTTTGTTTCTTCACAGTCTACTATAAAGTTTAGTAGTTTCTCTTAGATAAAATTAAATCTGTCATTCAATAGGCATTTGCACTTGGAAAGAATAAACAGAGAATTTCATTAAATTTTCCCAAGTATTATAGTAGAAACCAAGTAGATGACTGTTGGTTATTACAAAATTTCATTTCTTTTTATTTTTTAAAATTTTAATCTATACATATATATATTTCACATCAATCACATCATTGTGGTTCCTGGGGGTCCCCTACCTCCTCCCCTCCCTGGCCACTCCAACTGGTCCCCTCCCACGGTTGTGTACTTTCATTTGGTTACCCATATATTAATGAAACTATTTGGTATCTGTTTTTTTTCCTTTTGACTTGATTCTGCCAGTATGAGTTCTTCTAGGTAAATCCATGTTGCCAGTAAATCATCAAATTTGTCATTTTTTATTGATGCGTAATATTCCATATATATATGCCACATCTTTTTCATCCAGTCATCTTTTTGGGGGGCATTTGGATTGTTTCCATGTCCTTGTAATTATAAATAGTGCTGCAATAAACATCCAAGCACAGGTGTCCCTTTGTATCCACATTGAGGTCTCCTTTGGGTAGATTCCCAGAAGAGCGATTGCTGGGTCAAATGGTAGTTCCATTTTTCATTAGTTTGAGGGTCCTCCACACTGCGTTCCATAGTGGTTGGACCAGTTTACAAAACCACCAGCAGTGTAAAAGTGTTCATTTCTCTCCACATCCACACCAGCACTTGCTGTTGTCTGTTTTTTGGAAGTGGCCCATTCTTACTGGTGTAAGATGGTATCTCATTGTGGTTTTGATTTGCAATTCCCTTACTGCTAATGATGTTGAACATTTTTTCATGTGCCTGATGGCCATTTGGACTTCCTCTTTGGAAAAGTTTATGTTTAGATCCTCTCCCCATTTTTCAACTGGGTTCTTTGCTCTGTTTTTGTTAAGTTGTGTGAGTTCTTTGTGTATTTTTGTTATCAGACCCTTGCCGCTTATATGGAGGATGAAAATTTTTTCCCACTTGGTTGGGATTCTTTTTGTTTTTTTTGTCTCTTTTGCAGTACAGAAGCTTTTTAGTTTGATGTAGTCCCAGCTGTTTTTCTTTTCCTTCATTTTTTTGCCATCTATGGATGTGGCCAAAAATGGATTTCTGAATTGTAACTCATGAAGGTTTTTACCCAGGTTTTCCTCTATATATTTTATGGTTTCGGGTCTTAAGTCTAAGCCTTTTATGCATTTTCAGTTAGTTTTTGTACATGGTGTGAGGGAGGTGTTTTGGTTCTTTTTTTTTTTTTTTTTTTGCATGTCTTGTTCCCGTTTTCCCAACACCATTTATTGAAGAGGCTGTCAGTGTTCCAATGTAAGTTTTTCATCCTTTGTCAAAGATTAGTTGACTATATATGTGTGGCTTTATTTCAGGGGATTCAGTTCTGTTCCATTGGTCAAATTGTCTGTTTTTTACCAGTACCAAGCTGTTTTAATTACTATGGCTTTGTAGTATAGTTTGAAGTCTGGAATAGTAATTCCTCTATTCTCTCATTTCCTGGTCAGGAGGCTTTTAGATAATCGAGGTCTTTTGTTATTCCATATAAATCTCTGTAATTTTTGTTCTATATCTTTGAAGATATGTTGTTGAAATCTTTATAGGGATTTCATTGAATCTGTAGATTGCTTTTGATAGGAGGGACATTTTGATGGTGTTAATTCTTCCAATACATGAGTAGGGAATGTCTTTCCATTTCCTTATGTCTTCTATCTCCTTTAGCAGAGTTTTGAAGTTTTCCTTATATAGATCTTTCATGTGTCTTGTTAGGTTTACCCCTAGGTATTTTTTATTTATTTCGGTGCAATGGTAAATGGCATGTTTTTTTTTTTTTTTAATTTCTTCTTCTGTTTGACTTTTTGTGTAAAGGAAAGCTTGTCTTTTGTGTGTTGATTTTGTAGCCAGCTATTTTGCCAAACTGGTTTATTGTTTCAAGAAGTTTTTCTGTGGATTTTTTTTTTTTTTGGGTTCTCTACATATAGAATCATGTCATCTGCATATAATGAGAGTTTCAGTTATTCTTTCCCTATTTGTACCCCTTTTATGTCTTTCTCTTGTTTTATTGCCCTTGCTAGAACCTCCAGTACAATGTTGAAAAGTAGTGGAGAGAGTGGGCATCCTTGCCTGGTTCTGGATCTTAATTGAAATGATTTTAGTTTTTCTCCATTTAAGATGATGTTTGCTGTAGGTTTGTCATAGATGGCTTTTATTATGTTGAGATATGTTCCTTTTATCCCCAAATTTTCAAGAGCTTTTATCATAAATGGGTGTTGAAATTTATCAAATGCTTTCTCTGCATCTATTGATATGACCATATGGTTTTTGGTTTTCTCCTTATTGATGGGGTTAATTATGTTAATTGATTTTTAAATGTTGAACCATCCTTCTGCCCCTGGGATAAATCCCACTTGGTCATGATGAATAATACTTTTTATACATCATTGGATTCAGTTTGCCAAGATTTTGTTTAAAATTTTTGCGTCTGTGTTCATTAGGGAAATTGGTCTATAGTTTTCTTTCTTTGTGCTGTCTTTATTTGCTTTTGGTATGAGAGTGATGTTTGCTTCATAGAATGTGACAGTTTTCCTTTCTCAATTTTTTGGAAAAGTTTTAGTAGTGCTGGCGTTATTACCTCTTTGAATGTCTGGTAGAATTCATTTGTGAAACCATCTGGTCCTGGGCTTTTGTTTTTAGGTAGAGTTTTGATAAATGCTTCAATCTCGCTGCTAGTGATTGGTTTGTTTAAGTTCTCTACTTCTTCATTTAGTTTTGGGTGGTTGTATCTTTCCAGGAATTTGTCCATTTCATCCAGATTGTTGAATTTGTTTGCATATAGGTATTCATAGTAATCTCTGACTATCCTTTGGATTTCTGATGTGTCTGTTGTAATTTGTCCTTTTTCATTTGTAAATTTGCTTATTTGAGTGTTCTCTCTTCTTTTCTTTGTGAGGTTTGCAAGGGGTTTATCAATTTTATTTATTTTTTCCAAGAACTAACTTTTGGTGTTGTTGATTTTCTCGATAGTCTTTTTGCTATCTAGATTATTTATTTCTGCTTTTATTTTTATTATTTCTTGTCTTCTCCTGGATTTGTTTTTTTTTTTTTTTTTTTTTTTTTTTTTTTTTTTTTTTTTTTTTTTTTTTTTTTTTTTTTTTTTTTTTTTTTTTTTTTTTTTTTTTTTTTTTTTTTTTTTTTTTTTTTTTTTTTTTTTTTTTGTTTTTTTTTTTTTTTTTTTTTTAAATTGTTCTTTTCTAGTTCATTGAGTTGGGAGATTAGGTTATGTCTTTGGTTGTTTTCTTGTTTTTTGATATGAGCCTGTATTGCTATGAACCTTCCTCTTAAAAATGCTTTTGCTGAGTCCCTGACATTTTGAAATGTTGTGTCTTCTTTGTCATTTGTTTCAAAGAAGGTTTTAATTTCTTTCTTAACTTCCTCAGTTACCCAGTCTTCATTTAGTAACATGTTGTTCAGTCTCCATGTGTTGGACTTTCTTCTTACTTTCTTTCCATTGTTGATTTCTAGTTTAATGCCTTTATGATCGGAGAAGAGTTGGTACTATTTCAATCTTTGTATACCTATTAGTGTTTAATCTTATATCCTAATATATGGTCGATTTTTGAGAATGATCTTTGAAAAGAAGGTGTAGTCTTTTCCTTGTGGGTATAGTGTCCTGTAGATATCTATTAGGTCCACACAGTCTAGATCTTCATTTAGGGCTTTTGTGTCTTTGCTTAGTTTTTGTCTTGTTGATCTGTCCTTTCGTGAGAGTGGTGTGTTGAAATCACCTACCACATATGTGTTCTCACCAATGTCTGTTTTCAGTGCTGTTAGTAGTTGTTTGATGAATTTTGGTGCTCCCTCATTTGGTGAGTATATGTTAATAATTGTTACATCTTTGTTATGTATTGACCCTTTTACCAATATGTAGTAACTTTCTTTATCCCTTGTCAACTTTTTTAGCTTAAAGTCTACTTTATCTGCTATTAATATGGCTACTCCTGCTTTCTTCTGGGGGCCGTTTGCTTGTAGAACTTTTCTCCAGCCCTTTACTTTTAGTCTGTGCTTATCTTTCATGTTTAAGTGTGTTTCCTGCAGGCAGCAGAATGTTGGGTTTTGTTTTTTTTTATCCACTCTACTACTCTGTGTCTTTTGATTGCTGAATTGAGACTGTTGACATTTAGGGTGATGATTGATACTCCTTCCAGTGTTGACTTTTGGAGGGTCATTTGAAGGTTAGGGTTTCCTTTTTTTTTTTTCTGATACTTGAGATTCTGAAGTCAGTTTTTTGGTTGTCATTTTGAGGTTCTGATAAGCTTCCTTGTTTTGGTCTGTTTATTCTTCTGCTGATTTTAATCTGAGGACTTCTTGCAAGATTTCTTGGAGTGGTGGTTTAGTAGTAGCATACTTCTGGAGGCTTTGCTTGTCTGCGAAGGTTTTTATTCTTCCTTTGTAGAGGAAAGAAAGCTTTGCAGGATAGAGTAATCTTGGCGGGCATTTTTTATCTTGGAGTTTTTTTAAGATATGACTCAATGCTCTCCTTGCTTGTAGTATCTTTTCATAGAAGTCTGAGGTCAGCCTAATAGGTTTTCCTTTGTATATTATGTTTCTTTTCTCTAGCCAATCTCATTATTTTTTCCCTATCCTGGACTCTTGGGAGTTTTACAATGATGTGTCTTGCTGTGGTTTTTCTATCGTTGATGTAGTTTGGTGTTCTTTTGGCTTCCTGGATGTCAAATTTCATTTCTTTCTTCAGGATTGGGAAGTTTTCCTCCATTATTTCTTTAAATAGTCTTTCAGTACTCATATGCTTCTCTTCTCCTTCAGGGACATCCATAACTCTTATGTTTCCTCTCTTTGAGGAACCAGACAGATCTCTGACTTTACAATTTTCTTACCTTGTGTCTCTCTTTCTCTGTCTTTCTTCTTCCTCTCGATTTTGGTGTTCTCCAGGGTACTTATTCGTTCTTCAATTTCGTCCAGTCCACTTTCGTAAAATTTCCCTGCATTTTTGAGCTCTTCTGTTGCTCCCTTTAGATCTTGGGTTTCTTTCTGGATCTTGCTCAGGTATTCAATTTTATTCTTCAATTCTTCAATTATTTTATTTTGTTGATGTTTTCTTTCTTGATGTTTTGCATTTCTTCTTCCAACTTATTCAGTTTCTCTGCCATGCTCACTTCTTTTTCTTTATGTTTTTCTAATTCTTCCCTTAGCTCTTTGAATGCTTGTAACATGCATAGGTTCAGCTCCTTGTCTGGGAGGTGGCGCATTTCTTCAATGTTTTATTTGTTGGTTTCTAGAGTTTGTCTTTCCTTCGGTGGTGTATTGGTTTCTGTGGGGCTTGCTGGGGTGTTTGCCTTTTTCCTCTTTCCTGTGCTTTGCTTTCACACTTCTTCCACATATTGAGCGACTATGGCTCTAGTATTGGCTGGCATGATGATAGGAGTCTCCTAGTAGTTTGTAGTTGATTCTGTCTTTGTGTCTGTATAGCTGAGGTAATTTTTTTCTTTCCTTTGGCAGATTTGGGTGTGTGACAAGTGTATGTGGTTGTTGTGGTAGACTGTCTTCTTTTCTCGTAATTTATGCCTTATGGGCTTATTGGACAACACCTCAATTCTGCGTTCCCCTAAGAGGAGTTATGATTAGTAGATGCTATAAAGCTTCTTATGTGGTTCTTTATGTAGGAGGAGTATAGGTGTCTTTTGTTATTCTTTTTCATTTATAGTCCGGTTGGATTATTTTTTCTGCACTGGGACTGCGAAGTGGTCCCAGTGCTCCAGGTCTCTCTAGGCTGTGGGTTGCGCCCTCACCAGGGGTCTGGATCACTGTCTGTGTTTTCCTAGGCTGGTGGGGTCTTTTCAGTGCAGTCTCTGGGTCCCGCTCACTCACCTGGGTCCCTTTGTTGCTGAGCCTCAGGGTCCGGCTCCAGGTTCCTCTTGGGCGGCTAGGCTGCTGTTTGTGCCCCGCCCTCACCAGAGGCCTGGATCTCTGATCATGTGTTTTCCTGGGCTGGAGGAGCCTTTTCAGTGTGCAGTCTCTGGGTCCTGCGTACTCACCTGGGTTCCTTTTACAAAATTTCATTTTACGAGATCTATCAGATAAGAAGGATTTTAATCCCTTTGTACATATTCATATGCTAAAGGAGATGACATTAAGATATAATATGGTAAGAAATTGGTCTTCCCCATTCCAATATCAGGCTATAAATTCCTGGATAGCAAAATTTGTGTTTGATTCATCGTTGTATTCCTAATGCCTATGTATGCCAAATACTTATCACATGATAAATCTACCTTATTTATTAAATGGATGCACATAACCATTTTATTTTTCTTTCTAATGGCAAATTTAATGAATGATTGTTATATAGGAAGCTTACAAAATCTGGAATTCCCCTGATGACATAATTTAATTTTTTCTTTTTACATTTCATTTAATTTGCTTATTCTTCCCAACAGTTTTGTTCAAGTTCAAGCATATGTAAAATGGATTTTTGTTTCTCTTTTGCATAGTTCACTGGACACTTTGTTCTTGTTCTAAAACTTCCTTTTTTCATGTTATAATATATCACAGAGATTTTTTTCCATCAGAGCACTTAGGACTTCTTCAGATTTTAATAGCTAAATAACATTATATTGCATGTTTTTGTGAATTGGCTTTAGATCCTCATCCCATTCTATACTATAACCTACAACATTATGAGTACAATTTTATAGGTTATTTTCCTAGAGATGAAAAATTACCATCTCTTAGTATCCCAGGGATATTGTATCCAGTGTCTTATCCCCTGCCCACAGATACTGGTGACCAAATGGGCATGTCTTTCATATAAAATGGTGTAGTAGTTGCATTTAATTTTTATTTGTCCTATCATATACTTTATATCACCTCTAGGCTATGTCTAATACCTAATTCAATATAAATACCATGTTAGCAATTGTTATACTATGTTGCTTAGAAAATAATAAAAAAAAATCTGAATGGTCACAACCATCATAAGCCTAACTACACAGTGCATAGTTACAATCAGCTGTTGGAGGTTCTCAAATGGACAAATGGATTTTGAGAGTGATAGTACATTGTGAACTAAAATTTTAAAATTAGAACCAATGAGGCAAAATAATTTTAGTTTTTTGATAAAACTACCACATGTGGATTTTGCCAACATACCCTCCTTCTAGCTCTGAGGAAGAGTTGAGAATTTATTGACTTATAAAATGAATTATCAAACTTTTGACTGTTTGCTAATCTTATAGGAAAAAACTATGTTAGCGAAGTTTTAGTGTGTATATACATGTGTATATATATAATACACACATATATTTCATTTTAATGAATGAAATTGAATATCTCTTCATATATTTAACTCCCTTTAACTGCTATGTTTTTAGGTGATATTTTTATGATAGTGAGTACACCTGCTAATTGATATTGATGCCAATGTGCTGCTGTAATCATTTTCCTAGCTTATAATATTTATTTTGTCTATGTATTTGTAATTTTTATGCTTGAAAGTAGTGACTTATTTTAATTTTTTATATATGGAAAAACTAATTTGTGTTCAGAAGTTTAAAAATGGAGATCCAAGAACATTATGGTGATTAAAAATAATGGATCACCTCCTCCAGATATTCACTTACCTGCAGGAAAGCAAATATTCCCCCTCCTCCCTGCCAATAAATAAATAAATAAATAAAAGAATCTGAAAAAAATGTACAACAACATACACTAAGAATAATGATCTGTTGGAAGAGGAAGGAAAAACTTCAGGGGACTTTATTTAGAAGTAATAACAGTGTAGTTTAATCCAGGAGATAGAGGAGCAATCAGTGTGCAGAATCCCTAGTGTAGATACTGTCTCAGCATATGGCTACATCAAGACTCCTGAAACAAGCACTGCACTAGCTCTGGGACTGTGCAAGCTGACATCCAAGATAGAGCTCCAAGGGTGGGGCTGGAGTGGGGGGTTTTGACTTTGACTGTTGGACAGAGTCTGAAGCACAATACAGAACTGCAATCTCTATTAGATAAGAACAACTTTGTCTTTTTACAGAAATGACTACTACCACAAGATGAAGTTAAGATATTGAAAACACCTGACAACTCCCACACAAGGGCTAAAACAAAAACAGAAAGTGCTTAAGCAAACTAGAACTCAAGCACTGCTTATAACAGTATCAGACACCCCAGGGCTAGACTCATGATTCCATGTCAACTACAATTAATGTCCAGTGCTACATCCAGTGTTTAAAACTAGCCTAGAGTAGAAGTGGCATACATAAGGCTTTAAGAGACACTTTAACTAAGGAGCTGGCCTATGGGAAGAGATAGCTGTGAATCCACAACACCAACAACAAATCTGGCACTTACATTACAACAAGAAGGTCAGCTTGCTTTGTCTATTGGAGGTGAACTTTTTGTGCCCTAACAACTTGATCCTCTTTTATATCTACTACTCCTCACCAATAGCATCCCTCAGATTACTTCAGTGAGTGCAAAGACAACAGACTGAAAACTTATCTTCTTGCAACCTATAATAACATAAAAATGAGAAGATAGTAGAATATATCACAAATACTGAAGTAAAAAATTTCCTAAATGCCCTAACCCAAAAGACAAAACAGAAGAGGGATTTAGCATCACGCAGTTCTGGCAAAATGTATGGAAGTTGAAAACAGCAACAGAAGATTAAAAACAGCAACAAAATAAATATAAAGAAAATATGAGAAAGTTACAATTAGAAATCACAAAGACATACTGTAGCTGACTCTAAATATACAATTAAGTGCTTCAATAGCAGATGAACAGAAGCATTGGAGAGAAATAATGAGCTCAAAAACAGTTTTAGGAACATAAGGATAAAACAATGTAGAAGGAAAAAGAATGAAAATAATGCAAGACCATTTTAGGAAATATAGAGAAGTAACATCCACATCTAGGAAGTCCTAGAAGGAGAGAAAGATAAAGGTGCAGAAAATGTATCTAAGAAATAATTACTAAAACTTATCTCAAATTGAGATTCAGTCAGATTGACCCAAGAGGCCAGAGTTCCAAACATATAGAAAGATATACATGAAGACACAGTACAATGAAGTTGCTGAAAACCAATGATGAGCAATTAAGGGTGTATATTTTAAAAACAAAAGTTTGAGAGGACTTTATTAGGAAATAGATATTAAAAAATGAAGAAGCATACACTATCATATGAGACGAATATAGTAATTGGGCTTAAAAATACAAAGAGTTTAAAGATACTAAGTTAAAAATAAGAAACTGAGTATTAGGACAGTATCTCCATAGCTAAACAAATAGCTTCCTGTTTTCATTCTGATTGTAAGTATGTATTTAGCAATGATACGCTTATTCTTATAAAGAAGTGCTTTCTTTCTCCTTTATCAGTGCATGTTGCCACAAGTAATTTTTGTTTGCTTGGAACAATTAATAAATGTTCAACTGCTCCTCTCTTTTTCTCTCATACAACCCCCCCACACACATATATAAATACACATATACTTAGCATCTGGAAGAGTCATTTTAAATATATAAATATGGGTACATTTGCAAATAATTGAAAATCATTAATTGATTTTAAATCAAGTGTTCATAATTTGCCACCTAGTGGGAATATTCAACAATCAATTTAATATTGTCACTATCAAAGAAAATAATCAAATATTCACCTTGATTTTCCTAAATGAATAAATCCAAGGGTAATTATACAATAGATTAAGGAAACAGTTCTGCAAGAGAACCAAACTAGAGTAAAGTGATGAAAAACCATAATGACATCAAGTTCAGACTGGTCTTGGTTCATAGAAAGCCTCAGTATCCATGTGATAACTTTGCAGATTGTCTGGGACATGGCACATAAATGTTGAACAAGAAATACTCAATGAATATGCAGCTGGCAAAATTCATACTAAGGAAAATCTATAGGGAAAAAGACTTCACGTAGAACTTTCAAAAACTCCAGTGAGGAAGATGATTACTATAAAAGTCAGGGTAGAGATCACATCTGATGGTAAGGAGCTCATAAAGGTAATGGGCACAGGCATAAACGAGTTGATGAAGGATCCTGACAAAAAGACACTGACAAAAAACTACTTTTTGACAGGGTGATGTGTTTCAATGCTGTTAGTCATATCATATATTCATTATATTGCACATACTTTCTGTGTCATTGAAGTTTTTCTCTTAGTTTGTCCTATATTATTATAATAAAGACATAAACTAATTTACAATCATAAACAAATAAAATAATAGGAAGGATAATTTTAATCATGAACTTACAATAGTCATAACAATTCATAACTATTATTTTACAGTACATAACAGACATAATAATCTATATACACTAGTGTAATAATCAAATTCAGAACAGTGATTAAAAGTTATTGTTTAAATATTAAGTAATGTAGTAAAAGAAATTCACCTAGATGAAACTGATTTAATAAAAATGAAGCAAGGAAAATCTCCAAAGAAGATATACAAATGGCCAATAGGCATATGAAAACATGCTTGACATCACTAATAATCATGGAAATGCAAATTAAAACCATGATGAGATACCATCCTATACCAGTAAGAATGGCCCATATTAAAAAAAAAAATGGGCAACAACAAATGACATGGATGTGTGGATGTGGAAAGAAAGGGACACTTTTACATTGCTGGTAGGAATGCAAGCTGGTATGGCCACATGGAAAGCTGTGTGGATGACCCTCAAAATACTGAAAATGGAACTACCATTCGATTTGGCAATCCCACTTCTGAGACTCTACCTAAAAGACAACAAACACTAATTCAAAAAGACACTTGTACTCAGATATTTATTGCAGCACTATTCACAATAGATAGGCTATCGAAACAACACAAATGCCCCAAAACTGATGAATGGGATGAATAGTTGAAAAAGATGTGGAATACATATAAAATGGAATATTATTCTGCAATCAAAACTGAAAAATATGGCATATTTGTGATAATGGATGGACCTAGAGGGAATCATATTAGCAGAAATAAGTCAGAAAGAAAAAGACAGAAACTGCAAGGTCTCACCTATGTATAGGATATAGGAATAACAAACAAAAGGCCACAAAAAAGTAAAAATAAACAACAACAGAACTGGGGCAAGCAGGTAGGGAGGGTTAGGGGCAGGGTAGAAGGAGAAATCAAAGGAAGGAGAACAAGAATATCAAGATGACAGTTCACGGATGATATGGTGGAGGGAGAACCCCAGAATGAAATGATGTAATATATTTATATGTATGTATGTATGTATGCAGGTATGTGCATGCATCTATCTATACATAATATATTAAGAACAAAATGATTAATAAAAATGAAGAATAAATCTGCAGTTTAATTAATTAATTGAAATGATGGACATTAGTCATCAGCAAGTGCTATTAAAATATCACAAAATTATACAGAAAAGAAATTAGTATGGAAAAGAAAAACAACAATCCTTGTTAAGAGGAGTATAAAATATACAAACTAGGGGCTGCAAAATCATCAAAAGTTCAAAGTGTTTATATATAATGGTAATTTATGTATTATGGTAAAGGAAAACTTATCAAAGAACAAACTGACAGCATAAGTAACATCATTGGCATGATGGTGCTGATGCAGAATTTGCAACTTTTCTGGGACAATCATCACCTAAGATCTTCAATACATTATCAAGGTTTTTCTTATTAACTTTCTGACATACTTGTTATTGAGGGACTATGTTATTTTTGGTCAGGTTTAGGGAAGAAAAGGGTAACAGAGTTACCCTTTATTACAGATTTTATCATTTATCATTTATTACAGATTTTTTCCATGAAATTGCAGATTTGAAAGGTGAGTACTTTTAAAACTTTAATTAAACATGTATATCAAAAAAGATTTGTTAGACAGGGCATTGGCACACAACATTCTACATGTCTGTTGATATAAGTAGAAGCAAAAGGAAAGCTAAAAAGAAGAATCAGTGTACCTTAGTAAGAGAAAGACACTAGCTAAAATAGAAAAAAAAACACAAAGGAAATACACTATATAAAAGATCTTAATATCATTAATATATGAACATAATACATGAACAATGGCTGGCACCATTTGTTAATTAGTATTAACAAAGACATGTAATCAGAATGAGCTTGACAACATGTGTGAAAACTAAACTACTCCAATGTTAAGGGGGCACCAAGAATGCCAACGATCTGAACTGAAATGACATAAATATGTTCTATGAAGAACATCTCACTCATATGATGATCTTTTACCTTTTATTATAAGAAAGGCAAGGACAAAAGAGCAAAATACATTATGCAAGTGTTATTCTTTATATGGTTATATAGTTAAAATGAGAATCAGTATAATATATTCTATATGCAATTCTGTTCTATCTTTATCCATATGACTTTACCATCTCAATTTATCAGGTGTTTCCTTAAAAAAGATATTAAAAGAATTCTATCTCCCTAAAACTGAGAGAAAACTCTTGCAACAGATTCTATGTTTTTAAAAAATATACTATAAAACAATTACACATACATGAATCCTCATTAAAAATAATCCTCAGTAAAACTAAAGACTCCCTATGTTAAGAATAAAATCCTTTATTTTCTAAATCATTTCTGGATTAAAAAGATAAATTATAATTAAGTAGTCCATGTTGAATATATAACAATGGCCATAAGTTAGAATAACACTAACTTGATATTATTATTATTCTAAAATATAATATACCTTTATACTTTACCTTAATGTTCAAAATAAATGTGGAAAAATGTTCAAAAAATGTGGAAAAAATGTAGAAATGGTTATGGGCTAAAACTTGACAAAATTATAAATATCACATATATGTAAATTAAAAAATCATGAGTTAAGAATAAAAAGAATTAGAATAAAGAAACCAATGAGAATTTTAAGTGCTTTAAAATATAGAAGCAACAGTCATTTATGGATTCACCCTGTTAGTGGTCACTGCAGATTACCATTTGAGAAGCAAAAAAAATTAATTTTGCTGATTTAAATATCCAAAGACAGAATGATAGAAAATTTTAGATTGTCTTCTTATCTCTAAATAAAGTCAGAGAAGGTGAATTCTAACATCTCTTCAGATTCATTCCAGCATAGTGATGTTATCTTTTAAATATAGATACCCACTACCAGTGCCACTTCTTGCTTTTATAGGAGCTATTTCTCTGTAATAGATATGTAGGGGTAGTACAGCATTTGATGACCCAGATCTATTAACCTATATATTTCTTTGTCTTTTTATCTGCTTCTTTTTACTTGCAATGAATGTTCCTAAAGACAAAATTATTTCAAAATAATAAAATCAAAGTGCACATTCTCTGATTCTCATAACTCATTTTAATGGTATTGTATCTTTAAAAATCATTTATTATATTTATTTAGGCAGTCACTTATTATTTATAGATAGTACATACATTCATAAATTGCAGTGGGAGCAATTTTCTACATGTTGAAATAATTTCGGTGTTAAATGCAAATTCCTGGACCTAAACCTAGGAGTATGGGAAGATATGATTATCTTCGGTAATATGCAAATTGATTATTAGAAATAGTGCCAGCCATTTACAGAGCAAATTACAGAAGTTCTTTTATTTATACATTTCTTTTCTAACTTCACTTAACTCTTGATTCAACTAAGAGTTGAGAATCTCAGTCCCATTTAGTTAATGATAGAATCCTGAGTTCATTTTCAGAATATGAGGCTATTCTTAGACTCATCAGTCTGGGCAGGTTACTGATAATCTTGTTATAAACTTTGCTCTATAGAAGTTATTTTCTGAGCACTTTCCACCATCTGTGCCTATTTATGAATTAATCAAAATTATGTTTCAAAATAGATCAAATAGAAACACAATTTTTTGTAAATATGATTAATAGTGTGGTCCTCAGTATCTTATTCCATCTAGGAGGGCCAAGTTACTCTCAAGATAGACTCAATTGTAATTCAACATGGGAACTCCTTTCATCCAAATGTGGGCTAACCCCTGTCTCTGCGGCACTCTTTACTACCTAAGTCCTCATCTAAATTAAACTTGGAATTCTTCCTCTTTCTACATTCTTTATGACTTTATGGTTGGCTTAAAACACTGCATATGATTTAAGGAAATACACCTCAATAAATAAGACACGCAAATAAGTAAAAACCTCATGATTGGGAAGCTTGGCTTTTTGTAAAATATGAGGGAAATCCTGTTCTCACAGAAACAGGGCATTTAAGGTAACATTACTAAGCCTCCAAACAGTTTGTTCCCTTTTTTTTTCACCTCTCTTCCCCCATATGCCTAGACAAGATAAAGCAGATGCTCATTAATTTTTAAAATTTCTTTAAAATATATAATACACACATTCAAACTGGTGAAATAAGACACATATACTTACATAATTTGCATGAGCCCAGAATTAATCAATTGATCAACAGTCCTGTATGCAAAGTAGGCATCAGGCCTAAAGAGTTTTACTCAAACCCTGAAAATCAAATACTCCTAAAGTTGCCATTGACACTCATGATCTGAGCAAACAAATGGTATTGTTGCACAATGTCAATAACCCACATTCTATGCCTTGTTTTGCTTTTAACAGACTGTGAAAAGACCAACAGCTGTTACTGAGCTAAGAAGAACTAAGCATTTACAGTAGGTGGTACCACCTGTGAATTTCTTGTTCCACCCTTTAAAATCTGCCACTTTATTTTGGAGCTGGGTGGAGAACATGGCAATGACTTGATGTTAGGGGGAGTGAGTAGTCAACTGTGGCTCAGTTCTGATATGAAAAGCAGTATCATCTTTACAAGGCACCACAATGTGTGTTGATGAATACCTTCTCTTGTTTTTGCTTTATTCATGTCAAGTATCTATGAAAAAGATCACAAATAAAAAACCAACCTAAATTTAGCTGACTTCAAAAATGAAAGAGAAGATTTACAACCCAATATAACACAAGGTGCTGGATATATGCAATTAATGATCTTTCCTATGTTATGCTTCATTTTATATTCTTTACCTTAAAGACTAGAAAGATACTTGCCAAGTTACCACCTACTTGATCCTGACAGCTGTGAAATTCAAATATAAAGAGCCACTTGGTGAAATGTCTTTTAATTCCAAGTAAAATAGTTAAGGGATTATGGAAAATAGAGACTTAAGTTATTTGGGGACAAAAATAGTTTTTAAAATCTGGTAGCTTGAGTTATCTAGCACTTTTGTATAAAGTTTTCCCTTAGTGCCATATTCTAAAATGTTATGTACATAATAATTTAAACGATGTAATATAAGACAAAGATGTTTGACAGAATAAACATGTAGTTTAAATTAACGGATCAGGGAATCTCTACTTAACCATGAGGTAAAATTTATGCATGCAGGGTAAATGAGTTAATGGCACTTTTTTTGTCAATAACTTGGGGTTACCACTTGCATCCTTGATTGTTTTAATACAGCAGGTGCTTGGTAGTTTGGGCACGGGGCACACATAGCATTATTATGGGCACCTGGTTCCAAAGAGCATGGGTGTGTGTAAGTGTAAAACACTTGAGCCTGGAAGCAGGGAGATAAGTGGAGGCAGCAGCAACAGTGATACCACTAGCAGGACAGTGAGTGGTGTGACTACAGAAGATGAGAGAATGCCAGAGAAAGATCAACAGGAAGATTGCAAAGATTTGTTGGGAGCAGGGAAGCACAGCTGCTTGCCTGTCACCTCCTGCCCAGCCCATGTCTGTCTCCTTGCTTGCCAACCTTATTGCCTTGTGTGTAAGGACCTTGGTTCCCTAAATGAACACTAAAGTCTGTAAAATCCACTGAGGGCTTCAGAACTCTCTTTATCCATCTGCTGGATTAACTATGTACCTGCCCAATGCCTCCTCCCATGTTACGGTACCTTGCAATTCTAAGCCATTTAATGTTACAGAAATCCAACTGGAATTTGTTCAGTAAAGAAAGTCATTAATTGATTATCACCTCTCATTTTTACTTTTCCTGTTAATTAGAAAATTGTTCAATGCTACGCAAAAGAGGGTCCTGTATCTAGAGTAATTTTTATTTATTGGTGATGATGGTAAGTTTTCAAAAACAATGGCAACAAGATACAAGGTAATGTGGTAATGACTTTGGTATTAACTGATAGAAGAATTCATAAGGTACTTCTATTCATTATTTCAGTTTATATCTCCCTTTTCCCTGAGTAAACTGCATGTTAATATAGTATCTTTCAACCTCATTTATTTTTAACTTTTCTTGCTTTCTGATCAAGTAAGGAAAAGAAAAGCTCTAGGACAAATTATATATAGGGAAAGAGAGAATAACTTTAAAGTACTTACCTTTAGACTGCTTGTTCTAAAATTTTAGTCCAGGAAAGATGTTGGTATGTTGGTTTTTAATTGAATTTGAACCTATATTAAATATGGGTTTCACTTAAAAGCAACATTTTTTATTTATAGTCATCAATCAAGTATCAATTCACAGAATAGCCTGAATTTACTTCATCTGAGTTTTTCTTGTTTCCATTACTCATTTCGTTTAGGTGTTTCTTAGCATCATCTTCTATATAGTAATATTAATAAATAATATCACATTCAGTTAGATTTTAAATGCTGAGCACATTCTTTATTGGTGGGAATTATAATATTGTATTTTTCTTTCTAAACCACTAAGGTACATTCCCCCCCACCCCATAGTACACATTGCTATCCCACACACTGAAATCTTACACTATGATTACAGTAGATGTTATACAGCTGCAACAGATTTGTCTAGACAGGTTCAAAATCTCTTTCTCTTATCAGTATTTTCCAAGTCCAGGGCATAGTCACTGATGTTGGTGGCACAGTGCTGAGATACAGAATGTGAATTTGGAAGGAATTTGTGACAAGTGACTGTTTGCCACACTGACAGCTGAGATCCATCACTAAAATAAGGGAACATCTCCCTGTAGACTGTAGAGTTACCATAAGCCACCACTTTTCAATAGCAGCCCAATGTAAAAAGGACCCTCAAGTGATTTTTTCCCCCAAAGAACACCAGGCTTTCTTTTATTCCTCCACAATTAACTTCTGCTGACTTGAAAAACATAGAGCAAGTAGACTGATATATAGAGCCCTTGCTATCTGATAGCTCACCTCTGCAAAATGAGAAGGGAGCTGATACCAAGATGCAGACTCATGAAAGATACTCTAGTGGAAAATCAATGTGGAATAAGAGCAGATAAATGAAATTTCTAAAGTCTTAACAGGAAGCATTTACTAGATGGAATAAGTTTCTAAGAAAAAATATTTTGAAAAGACAGATGACAAAATATGTGCAACAAACAGAAGTAGAAGATATAAAGATCATAGATGGGTATCTATTTTACAATTGAATAGATGAAAAATATTCTAACAATTATAATGAAGTATTAGTAAATATCTGAAGTCACACCTTCAGTCTTCCTAGACTCATTCAAATTTTCTCTCTTCAGCAGACAAAACTACATAAAATTTTAATAACTGATAACTGGCAATCAAGTCATATTTCAGTCAGTGCAATTACATCAAAGTGCTTAGGTTATATAGAGAAAGAAAACGTTTAAGACCATTAATTCTAACATGAAACCACTTAGCATTTCAAGAATATTATTTATAGTGCCTAATGTACAGCTCTTTAGAGGAATGCCTAGGCACAGAGAGATCATATAATTCCCACTAGGAACAAACAGATGTTTGTGTTACATTATGTACTTACTACAAAAGGTACCTACTTGATAAACAGTGTTATCCCTCTTTGCTTTCCCAAAGTTTATTTAATTACTTTGTATTAAGTACAGTTGTGTTTAAAGTATTTTTGAACATGATAAAAGTTTACAAATAAGGTACAGTTCATATCACCTAGCCTTCATATTAGGGTAAACAGTGTCTATTTCACTTCTTCTTGGGGAGTTCTGGGTAGGCTGATTTTCTACAGTAGATTCAGAAAGGCCCTGCCCATATTTTCCTATAAAGAAGACTTATTAGACAATTGTGAGGTATACAGTTATTAAATAGCTGATGACTATCACTCTGCTTCAGTAATAGAGAGTCATTATGACCTAAAGACTTTTTTAAATTTCTGTTTGTCTTATCTCAGTGCCTGAAAAAGACTGGAGAATTAGGGACTAGTTATTATAGCCCAAAGTAGGACACTCTATAGTCAAACTTTCCTCCAGACCTTAACAGGTAGTTGAGATAATTAAACTAATGTAGACCAACTTTTTCTAGACCTAAGTCTGTTCCCTCTTTTTTCTGTTTATAGGTGTTAGTCCATAATAAATAAATATATATCCTAAATGTCATCATAGTTTCTACTCTGGAGAACACAATCTATATTTGCTTTATAAAACAAAATGTGGCATAAGTGACATTGCACCTATTCTAAGACTAGGCTTCAAAAAGCTTTACAGATGTGCATTCAAAATGGGCACATCTGTAAACAAGTCCTAAGAACTTGCTGTAAGATGAGAAACTGTGAAAAAGAAATGAGACATTGAAGCTGAGGTCTTCCAAAACAATCAGCACCTAATCAACTCAGTAGTTGATGTAGACACACAAATAAACCATTCATAGACTAGAATATCCTAGCTGAACCCAGCCCAAATTGCAAAATAACAGTATCACAAGATAAATAATTGCTGTTTTCAACTATTAAATCCTCAAGATAATTTTTTTGCACAGCAAAAATAACCTGATTATATAATTATACCTAATATCTGAATGTGTTTCATTTTTAATTTTCTTATTCTATAAAGTGACTCCATAGTAATTAACATATATAACTAGCATTTAGGATATGCTTATCTCTGAGGATCTGGCACTGATTCTTGGCAAAGATAAAGACTTTGGACTAACTGAAAACTTGTTAAAAACGCAATGTTTCACATTTGAAATCCCTTAGTGGCAACTGGGATCAGTTCATTTACTGATAATTTACATCTAGCACAATCAGTTACACAGTCTCCTTGACTGAGTAACCACAGGGACATGAAATACCTCACTGAAAACTTTTTGTAACTCTTCTTGATTTTCAGTGTGCAAATTTTACTGACTCAAAGTGGAGTCAAATCACACACAGTTTATAGTAAGAACTTGAGGGAAAAATTCTGTAAATTTGGGGGATCTCAAATTCTTGCCTAAAATATTTTATCTTTCTTCTACTTTAAATATCCTTTGACTTTATTGAAAGTTTTACATTAACATCACTTAATGTTATGAGTCTTCTCAAGTTATTTAATGTCTTATACCCTTGAGAGATCATTTATTCAGGTAAGACTAAAAAATTCAGAAGAGCAAGATTTATGAAATCTTTTAAGTATTAAAGGGAACCATACTTTCACTAAATAAAGATAAAATTTGAATGGGCTTTTGTTTTTTATATGGATCATACAAGTATGCATTGTTTTTTCTAGTTACTTCTGTTTTAAATTCTGGTTTTAGGGTGTGGTAAATTTCATTTACAAAAAGAGAAAACAGAAACATCTACTTCAACATAAGTAAAAAAGAATTACAAAAATGATTTTGCATCACAAGGACTAATTAAAAGAAAAAAATATAAGATTTGACACAGAAAGTCAACTTCACAAATGAGGAAAATAGAACATTAACAAATACACTATAATAAAATATGTTCCAAAGTAATGTTCTTTAAAAAACTGTGGTTGGTGCCTAAGTATCTATGATATGTATATATCATATTTCAGAACATGTATATATGGTAACCATGTTCTGAAGCTAATGAATTAAGGTTCCTGGTAGAATGCAAATAGGTTACTAAATATGAAAACAACATTATTATTTAAGCAATACAAACCACATACCTACTAGCAGAATGTTTAATGCTGAAAATTTCCTAGTGGAGAAAATTCCTGACAAACCAATACTAGCACAAAGGATGTACTACTAAGGCAGCAACAATATCTTAAGGAGTAGAGAATAAGATGGACTAGAGAAGATGTAAAACTGAAAATCACCAGGAAACTTGGAAATGATATGAGCAAGGAAAGCATCTCTAAAGTGAGTGGATATCATGAAAAATTAAGCAAGTGTGTTTGAAAAAAATAAAAGAATAAATCTAAACTAAAACAATAGACTATAAAAACAAAATTGAATCTCAATAAGGGCAGTAGTGACTGAATGTGGGTTATAGGAATAATGCTACATCCTGATATATTAAATATAGTGAAACACTCAATGACTTGAATTATTTGACATCCTCCAAATGCAAAATGATACTGAAGAGTAGCTTAATTTCACTAATATGTTAGTCTATATTGTGGGTAATAGATTAACATAACCTCTTCTCTTTCATAAGCATGTGACCTTGATTTTCTAACTCTGTCTCCTTGGTAACCTAATAAGGTGGTATATCCTCTATGTTTCTAAGTAACAAAGATTATGATAATAATAACCTCTGTTGGCAAATTTCATTAGGACTAAGAAATATAAAATAACTAGATAAGAAGCTACAGCTTCAGGCCTCTTTAATTGTGATGATTCTAGGCACATCTCTTAGAAGATCGCTGGAAAATAGGCCTACAGAATTTTAATAAAATATATGTTTCTTATGAGACGTGCAATTCTTGCAACCATAAGAAGTACATTTCCTTTTCTGGAAGATAAGTTGTATGGGCCAACAGAATAGCTCCCACCTAAGAGGAATAACTGATGTTTTGCTGCTATATAGTCTATCTAAATCCTTCTTAGGAACCTGATAATTAAGGTTTATGAGAATCTTGGAATCTGGTTGTTATTTGATTCTATGATGATCCCTTGATGGATACTGCAAAGCAAATACACAGAAGAAATGTGCTAGAAAATATAAGCAGCTCTTTACTATTTGAACATGATTATTTACAAAAATCCTATTCCCAAATAAAATTACATTCACAAACACCATTACAACATATCTGAAGGAACACAATTCCACATACAATAGAAATATAGCCCTACAAAGATGAATTCAGTAAGGTCATATGGATTACATAACTACTTGAGTGAGCATTCCTAAATTTTACCAGGATATCTTTAAAGTTAGAAGCAATATTCAAATAGAAATGTTTCTTTCTGCTACCATAATTCTCCTATTCATTTCCTCAAATATGAAAAGAAGAAGGAAGGTTAAAAAATCCTTCCATCTCATTTCCACCACCTCAAAATTTATTAAAATGCAATTTCAAAACATAAAATTCAATATATATTATATATATATCAAATAAGCAAATTATATTTAAAAAGAATATTTAGAAAAATAAGTCTGTAATATAAAAGGCATGTACATGCAATGGAAAAACAATCTCCTTTGTAGAATCCATGAATCAAGCATTATAAGATTATATTTCTATGTACAAGTTAAAACAAACTGATGGGATACAGTTCAAAGTATGAAATCAATAACCATCCTAACAGGTGTCAGTGGAAAGAAAATGTTGAAGTCAGTTTTTTAATACAAAACCAACTAATAATATGAGACATTTTTCTTATTTAACATGATTAACATTATTATTCATTCTTATTTGATTTTTAGAGTCCTAAAAGATACTATTCAAAAACTTAACTTGTGTCTTACATTTTCAAAACCTGTTACCACTCCTCGTCCCCCAAATCATCTGAATATCTCTTTGAATCAGCTTTCCAGCTAAAATTGCATCTTTTGCCTGTGTGAAATATATATCTAAATTAATGTTTACTATTTCTTTCCTTAGTGACTTACAATGAGTAAATATTTAGTGTCATGTGAGTTCTCAGGAAAAATAAAAACACACACACTCTTGGCAAAGTTCCTGGGTTATGATCAATAGGTTAAATATCCTCACAGTTCACATTAAATAAACTATTTAAAGTAGCTTTGTGATACAATCACAAACACATTATAAGTTTATATACAGAGATAGTTACATACATACCTATATGTGTGTGAAGTAGGTATGTAGTATGATTGTGCTAAAGGTTTGTCTTGGTTAAGTTTCTCAACATAAGTGAATCATAACATGCTTTTTATCATCCTGTCATTTTTCATAGGCTGTTTAACTCCGGAACTAAAATGTTCCTTAAATCAAAATCCCCACACAAGTTTGTACTTCATTAGAAGTATTTAATAAGTAACATCAAGTTACTGCCTTGGACACATCTGTTATAAATAATACCAAAACAGAGAAATTGGCATTTGTCTTTTCCTATATCCATAAAACTTTTTTCTTCATTTTCAAGGTTTACTCTGCAAGCAAACTGCTGCTTAATTTTTACCTTCAGTTTTAAGCTAGAAATTATAAGATAGAGGCAGATTTTACACCACTTACCTGGAGAGCTGATTAGTCCTTTAGGCTCACATTAATTCTTTTATCATGTTTTAAAATGAACTTGTCTATGATATCTTTTGATTAATTGCCTTTCCATTCGTCCAACATAATCTTTGAACTGGCATTCTGAAATTTCAAAATTCTGTCCTAATTTTATCTAGCTTTTGGTATTTCAAGAGAGTTCTCTCATTCTGTAAAAGGCAGTGGGTGAGAATTTTTTCATTTCTGTCAGTGGTATTAAGTTCAATTGAGTGCAAACTTAAGTCCATTTTTCTAGTCCTTTCAAGAATATTGTTCTCTAATTCCATAAAACCATTAATGGGTTATATTAGAATTTATGTTATCAAGACTCTGAAGCTCAGAGATGTTAGGTTAATTACAAGATCTTTTTCTTGGTGCATTGTCATTCTTTCATAGTTTGTATAACTTCTAAACTGAATTCTACCAGTTTTATGAAGTTATACATTTCTATCATTAATTAGTTACTTCATCAGAGCATATTTATCTATTAAGAATCTCATTATTTCCTTTATTTATAACATAAGAATGCATGTAAAAGGTTGCTACCCAGTAAAATTCTGATACTAATAGTGGTTACATTATTTAACTACCTGAAATGGAACATGCTTTGAGAATGAAAGGACACTATTAATAATTTTGCTCGAAAAACAGACATGTAGTGGATGAGCAAGTTGGTTTTTTCCAATGACACATATAACTGGTATGTTTTTAAGCACCTTTAGTCAAGTTCAATATATTCTCACAGCTTAATAACTGGGGTTCCTGTCTTATGGGGTTCCTGCCACAGTGTAGTGGCCATTCTGTATTTTGTTCACAGCTTTATTTCCAGAAGTGAGTAAAAGTACCTGGAACTTTCTAGAAAATATTTTTAAAACGTATAGGAGAATGGTTAGATTCACCCATGAATTAGTGATTGAAGGAAAAATGAAAAGAAAAAAAAGAGAAAACCTGTTAACCAAGTGCTAACAGATTTCCATTAGCAGAAAAGGTTAGATGGAAAAACATGACAAGTTTGCATGTCTACTCTAGCAAATTCCTGCATTATCTTATTTCAGTATTACTTTTTCATAGTAGGGGCATCGGCATCAGCACTTGGATAATGTAGAAATACAGAATTCATTAGCTTGGTGCTATTCAGTATCAGAATTTTAGCTCTTCTTGACACCCTCTGGGTCCCACATAGTTCCAATAAACAACATGCTCAGAACTGATCACAACATGGAATAATATTCTGTAAATATTTTATAGATATAGTTTTCCTTGAAAGTTTTAGTGTTCTGTTCCTGGAAAATATCTTAGGGTAGTTAATGAGTTGGGGAACAATTATTATTTACAGTTAAGTGAATAAATAAGTTTTTAATTTTCAGATATGATAAGACTGAACATATATGACAATATATGCAGAAGATTGGTGAGGAAAATTAAGCCTTACAAAATGTTTAATAATACCCTCTGGAGAATGCCACTGTTGGTGAAATTTCAGTCTGTCTGTATTTGTCTCTGTATGATATACATTTAAATGAAGAGGCTACATGACTAAAGTTTATCAATTAGAAAAGTCTAATTGGAGCCTCATTTAAGTTTCCAAAAGTTATTAGGAACTTCTAAAAATAAACCAAACAGGCATTTTAACTTAATTTACAACTAAAATCACATATATAGTAGTTTTATGTGGATTTTTAGTGGGGGTTCTTTACATAGCGAATCATATCATCTGTATATAATGATAGCTTCAATTCTTCTTCCCCTATTTTTATTCTCTTTTTCTTGACTTATTGCCCTAAGTAGAACTTCCAGCACTATGTTGAAAAGTAGTGGTGAGAGTGGGCCTCTTTGCCTGGTACCAGATTTTAATCAAAATGATTTCAGTTTTTCCCCATTAAATGATATTTGCTGTAGGTTTGTTGTAGATGGCGTTTATTATGTTGAGATATAATAATCCTTTTATCCTGATATTTTCCCAAGAACTTTATGATGAATAGGTGTTGACCCTTATCAAATCCTTTTTCTGCATCTACTGATATGATCCTATGGTTTTTGGCCTTCTCCTTGTTGATGGGGTGGATTATGTTAACTGAAAATCAGTAGCCTTCTTATATGCAACAAATAAGACAGAAGAAGAAGCAATTGAAAAACAAACATTCCATTCATCATAGGCCAACTCCATTCACCACAGACCAATGGAAATTAAATACCTGGGAATAAACCTAACAAAAGAAGGGAAAGACCTATACAAAGAAAATTATAAAACACTATCAAAGGAAATAGAAGACCTAAAGAAATGGAAAGGCATTCCTTGCTCATGGGTAAGAAGAATTAATCTAATCAAAATGGCAATCTTGACAAAAGCAATCTACAGATTCAATGCAATCCCAGTAAAAATTCCAGTGACATTGCTTAAAGAGAGAGCAAAAATTACTGAAATTTATATGGAATAAAAAAGATCTCAAATAGCCAAAGCACTCCTGACCAAAAAATAAAAAAAGAGAGAACAGAGGTCTTTCACTCCTAAACTTCAAATTGATTACAAAGCCATAACAATTAAAACAACATAGTATTGGAATAAAAACAGATCATCCGATATATAAAAAAGAATTGAAGGATCAGGAATAAAGCCATACATATATGGTTAACTAATTTTTGTCAAAGGGACAAAAACTATACAATGGAAAAAGGACAGTCTCTTCAATTCATGGTATTAGGGAAACTGAACCATTGCATGCAAATAAAATAAAATAAAACTAGACCACTCCTTCACACCATGTACAAAAATCAACTCAAAATGAATAAAAGACTTGGAATGTAAGAAATAAGTCAATAAAGTACATAGAGGAAAATATGGGCAAAATCCTCCAAGACTTACACTTCAGGAACCTTTTTCAGGACATGT
>PVHY01003354.1:0-109258 GCA_004024945.1 Uropsilus gracilis
TTAGCAATTCATCAAATCATCATCTTTTTACCGCTGGATTGACTTGCCTAGTTATTGATAGCTGATTTATTAGGGTGCTGATCAATGAAAGTTAGGATAGCTGTGGCAATATTTTAAAATAAAATATTTAAAAAACACATTATAGGATTCATTATATGTGACATGCAGAAAAAACAAATTTGAACTAAATAATACAAAAGCAAGTTTTGAACTATGAAATCAATTAGCAGTTATCAGAAGGTAACACTATAAGCAATGCTGTTTTAACAAACTAATGAAATAAATAAGGGGATTAGATAAAAACAAAAACAACGATTGGCAATTGATTTCCCCCCCCCCCTGGGCCTCGCTACTCTCTGGAGGTCAGAAGAAAGGACTAGATTCTAAACACATGGTTGGATCTTCTCTCAAACATTCCTCAACTTTAGCTGCTTCCAAAGGTACTCTAGTCACATAATAAATGAAATTTATTTATTTTAATACTAAGGTAAAGACAAAGATTTGAGAATTGTGAATCAGGAAATGTAGATAAATGAATATTTCTTACAAATCACAATACTATAGTTCCTGCAAATCATTGGGAAAGTGGTACCGATAGATTAGATTAACAAGCAAGGTCACTGCTCATCTTAAATTCACAAAAATGTATTATCTTTGAAGGACAGCAAAGCCAAGCTCAATAACATGAGGTATGTTTGTATATCAAAAATTTATCTCCAAAAAAATATTTTTTCAAGTATTTTATTCTAAGCAAAATCACACACATGTATGACTATACCCCATTCACAAGTGTAAAGACCCACGTTTTAAATTGAAAATAAATATGTCTAAATTAAATTAATAAATCTTGTTTAAAAATAGAAGATAGAATATAGTGAACAATGCAAAACTACCCTTCTCTTGAAAGTTTTATGATAATGGTGTTACCGCAGCAATGCTTATTAACAGGACGTCTTCATTATTCTCTCCATCACTCGTCAAATTCCCATATCATGCTAATGCCACAAATAAAACATAAATAAAATGCACAAGAAGTTTATAATCTTAGATAATCTTGCAAATCAGAAATAAAGTCATAAATCTTATTTTTATTGTTTAAAGGATTTTCCTCAGTCTCCCCACTTAGTAGACATGTTGTCAGTCAAGCAAGTCACGGCAGTAATATTTGTAATATGTCCAATAATGTTTATGGGAAATGTTTTGTAACTGTGGAAAAATAGTTTTTTCAGAGACATAATCAACTTTAAATCTGAAACTACTTAGGAAATGGAGGGTCCCATAGATGAAATGTACAACATAATCTATGGAACACTTAAGATGATATTTTGAATGGCTTATTATTTTATACACAAATAGACTTATTATCCTTTTTTTTTATTAAATCTTTTCTACATTGTTTTCATTATGTCACCAGTGAACCTGGCTTTAATCCTCAGCAGTTCTCAGGGGGATTTGGGACCTTGATTCTAACCATTGTTTGACTGTTAAAATTTGTATTGAAGAGGAAAGATAATAATCATATTATTAGGTCCCATTATCTACTTGTAATTTGAAGAATTCCTTTACTTTTAAAGGTACACTTATCATTGTCATGAGATTATATTTTATGAAATCAAGTTCTATTGTATAAATCCCTACTCCGTTGAAATAGGTGATTCATAAAGATGAAGGATGCTGGTGCTTTGAAAGTTATAGGATCATTTTTTCTTGCCTACGTGGACAAGAAAGGCACCCTAGGAGAGAGCTTTGAGATAAGAGAATATAACTTAATGGATAAAATTGTAAGGGCATTTGAAGTGGACATTCAATCTTTGATGTAACCAGCAGGAGCCTAGAGTGTCTGATTTTTGTTGTAAGGTATTGCAGGAACAGTTATGAGTTGTACTTCTGTATATTCATAAAATCAGTTGTTTTATGAACAGTCCATGCAAGTTAAAACTTGACACAATGTGAAATAACAGTGGAAATAATAATAAAAAAAAGAAATAAACCCTTTTAAACTGTGTTATCTTGACTTTAAAGGGTAATTATTTTCACAAAAGTACATTTTGAGTAATCTACTGAACTCCGAACTTGTTAGAGTAGCAACACAAAAGTGACAGACAGTTCTTAAGGTAAAAATTTTCTATTCAAATCACTGTGGTCTCAGATTTCAATATTTTTAAAAAGCTCTCTACCAGCAAACTCTTTGAAAACACCTTTCACAGGATAGCTCACAGTTAGCTCCTAAGGGATTAGCTCCTAAGGGATTAAATGCTTAAGAATAGCCAACTTTTGCTCACTAATTAACAAACTTTTATTATTATCCTTAAGAGGATTGTTGATTTGGATTGGTAGATCCAAGAAAGAGCATTTTGCCCTTGAGAGATGACATAGGTTGCACTGGAAGTAAGCTAGCTAAAAACTAGGCAGATGTCAATAAAAGGATTTCAGTCCCCAGCACACCCAAGGTTCTCTAAAGACTCAAGATACTACTCCTTATCTTCAGTCCCTTTTTCACATTTACTCAGAATAAACACATTTCAAAACTAAAACTGGTCCTCATTTTCAATATTTATTTCTATTCTTATTTATCAAACAAAAATAAAACCCATTTACCAGGTGTTCATACCTAAAACCTAGGATTCATCTTTGATCTGCAGTTCATTTCTGAAACTCTTTTAACTCCATGAAGAGGTCAAAATTACTTATTAAATTCATGTGCTGCCTTCCATCTCTAGGTGACAATATAAGAATATGTTTCATCATTTCCAGATTAAGTACCTCATATTAGCTTACTTAATGTAGTGGACTGACCTCTCCCCCAGACTCAAACACAACCTTCCATAGTTATTCAATATTTAGATGGAATAATCACTTTTTATATTATAAAAAGTTATTTATATGCCAAATTTTAGTATTTTTATTGATGCAACATAGACTTATGACATTGCATGATTTACTTATAAGTAAAATTGCTCATCCATCTTTTAAAATTATCATTACATCTCTGCACATATAAATACATGAATTCTATTAAAACAGATCATGTCAATGCATATCTGGTAACTATGACAATGTTTTATACCTAGTAAACATAATTTTTTTCTTTCATAAATGAACAGTTCCACTATTTTGGCAGTAGGTATCCCATATATAGTTATTTTTATTTAGCCAGAAACAACTGTTTTGTAGTATTTCATTGTACACTGTTGCTGTCTTTATTTTTGTGTTTCTCATTTATCCTAGTAAAATGCAGTGCTAATTTGGACATTTAGGTCACAATTGAAAGGGGAAAATATTTAATTATATGCACAACATTATTACTGGAAATTTATGTGATGAGCTTTTAAAGTTTATATATTTTCTCTCTCTTTTTTAAAATTTGTTTAATACTCTCAAATACTGATGCTACTTCTTGGAATTAAAAATTACTTAGTTGTTTCCTTTTTCCAGAGAGGATTACTCTCATTTCTGCTGGTATAATGAAACTCTAAGGACAAATGATAGTTAAGAATGTACTCTTCCATAAGGAAAATTCATTATATCACCACCTGCCAGCACCATCATCACATTATCATTCTTTCTCTAATGGGTATCACTTTTCAGATACTTTCATTAGGTGTTAAAATTAAGTATGGCTTCTACAATTTCCAAAGAAAAGTTTCAAGCACTGTAAAGTCAAACCAGAGTGTACATGCACATGTGTGCACAAAAACGCAAACACACAGACTTTGTGATTTCTATGAGGAAGAAATTATACTTAGGAAAACAAATGTTTTAGCAAGTTTGTGTTATCTTGAATTTAAGCAAATGTATTTAAATACATTTATTTCTTCCATAAGATTCATCTAGATTTTAGAATCAATAAAACTAACCTAACATCTTATGAAATTGTATGTGTATATTTGATATTGACAATTATGAAATTGTTGTTCTTAGTTATTATTACAAAGAGATACCTCAAATTGTAAATCTAGATCAACAGGGAAACTGCAACTTTGGAGTCTAAAAAGAAAAGCCAATTACCCTAAAAAGAGTTAGTTCCTTATGTTCCATCCTTAATACACAGAATTCTGGTTTCTGATGAGATGTGGTTTCAAAAGGAAATCTACTGAGACCATCATTTGAAAACAGCAGACTTCATTCTATTGTTAATTTTCACTGCTTGCTATATTTTCCTTTACAGTATCAAAATTGATAAATGTAAGGATGCTCAATTCTCCAAAACAAAATAAAGGTTGAAAGTTGAAAAACAGAACAGAAGTTTTGAATGTTTAATAATCATAACATCTCAACAGCCTTACCTAACATCTCAACAATCTCTGACCTAACAACCCCAGGAACAAATGCTTCAAAATCCCTTATCAATTAAACTTTAATTTAAGAAAGCAAATTTACCTACTTTTCCTTAATTTTTGACATTGATTTTATAATATGAATATGCAAAATGAAATTGAATTTTAGACATAAGTGTAAGATTGTTTATCAAACAAATACCAATGTCTTATAGAAATTTGTAATTACATGTTACATATAAATTTTATATTGTGTATTTTTAATTAATCAATTAATTTATTTTTGTGGGAAGTAAACAAGTTACAGATAGGTATACAAATTGCAATATCACAATTACAAAATTATAAACCATGCAAAATAATATATTATTTACTCATATGTGTGATTTATAAGTTTCAAATACCACAGGATTGATAATCAAATTCAGTGTACTGATTATTATTTCTGGGAATGTACAATGGGGAATAGGATAGAAGAGATGTCCACAGAGAATGTCAACTATCTTTGTAATAGCTGATTTTTTTAAATTTTGCATAGATAAGTGTGTGTATATGTACATATTATATTATTGTAATAATTGTAATATATATACATATTACATTATTGTGAACTCTAGGGTTTTCCCATTTCCCTAACACCTGTCAAACATCCTACTCCTTTGTGCCCTCTGCCTCCCCGTGCCCTCTGCCTCCCCCTCCTTTTTCCCCTCTTCCTCTCTTGCTCCATCATTCAGCCCCATTGGTTGTTTCTAATTTTTCTTATTCATTTGTTTGTTTTTTCCCTGTATCCATCAAATAAGTGACGCTATCCTGTATTTCTTTTTCTTATTTCTGCTAATATGAATCCTTCTAGTTCCATCCATGTTGCTGGAAATGATATGTTTGTACATATTGTGCATTAAGGGAGTATTAATGTACAATATGATTCAATTATTGATAAATATAAATTTTAAAATGCATGTACAAGTTTTCAGTAAGTTAGAATAACAAAGAACAGTTTTCAGTAAGTTCTGCTTTTTTCATCCCAATGATTGTGGTGTTATATGCTAAAGATCTTGGTTTAAATTGTAGCTTTTGTTCTTACTGTTACAGAAATTGGCACCATGGGAAGTGTTTCTTTTAATAGCAGTATTATTGCTAACAATCTTATTGTCAATGGTAAACTCAATCAAGTCTCCTCTTAAATGTTATTCTTGAGCTTGTTTTTCTTATTCTGTAGACTTCACAATTTAATCCTAGTGAAAAGAAATTTTTCCCTTTTGCTTTCCATTTACTTTATAGATGAGTGTCTGCCTTTTCCCCTAACCATCTCAAGTCTGAGATAACATGTTCATTTTCTTTACCATTTCCTCAAAGCACCTAGCACAAAGTATTTGATCAAACCTTTTTTTGAACAAATGAGTAGATGAATGTATGGGTAGATATATGTAAAGAAATTCAAATTGGGAAATATAAATATCCAATCTGCATATGTTGAAAAATAATCTAATATCAATATATAAAATTATAGTAGACATAATTATCAATTATAAAAAATTATATATTTCATATAAATTTAAGAAAGTTACTTCAGATATGTTTATTCTGATGATGCTTAAACTGTAATATGTGGTAAATACAATTTATAAAGATAACTATATTATGAAATACATTAAATAAAATATATTAAAATTTTCTTGAAATAATTTACTTTCCTTTTATGTGTAAAATTAGGAAGTATAGATATGTTTCAAAATTATTTTGGTAAAACTAGACATTTGAGAGCATATCAAATGTCAGGGTTAGTAATTACCAATATTTACTGAATAATTATTGAATAAGTACTGTGTGCTAATTTCTGTGTTCAACACTTGAGGACAATATAATTTAATTCTTATAATATGAGGAAATAAGGATTATGTTCTTTGGTATAAAAAAATATTGAAGCACCGAGAATTTATGTGAGACCCAAGATCATACAATTAAAAAGAATCAAAGTCAAAATATGAAACAATTAATAGCCTTCCAGACACCTGACTTTTGCCACTATGAGTCTGCATATATATCTACCATTTGCATTTTGAGTTTTCTTGTAAGAATTTTAAGTAAATATAAATCACTGGCTTAAAGTAAAACAAAACACTTTCACATAGTTTTTATGAAAGAGAAGATGACATTATCACCATAACGAATAGTTAAAATGTTAATGTGCACAAGTTTGTATATTCAAGGGGAGTTACACTAGTTACATTTTTTTGAATTTTTACATTATACATTTTTTCTAAAAATTATATTCAAAAGAATAAAATGTCTAAATATTTTAAACATAAGCATTAGTATCGATTGCTTTAACAGACAAATTATATTTTTAAAATCATGTTTAATCAAATTTAATACAAATTTTTACTACTTATGTATTTTAATAGTATATATCTGGAAGGTACCTTTAAGGAAAAGACTATCTACCCAATATTTTCTTAACAAATCAAGCAATTTGAAAAGTCTGCACATTTTTATGCATGAAATAGTTTTACAGCTTTGATTACTCTATAAAATACATAGCTGAGTTGCAAATGCTCACTATTAAACTATATTATGTCTGATATATACTACATAGGAAATTTTGCATTCTCATGGTACACTTATTTATATAACACTTACTTTAATAACTAGGGTTGTAAAACGGATACATATCTTTTTACTTTAATTGAAAATATTGTGTGGGGTTTATGTTTTTATTAGTTCATTTTAATGTCATCACAATTGTTCGAGTTCTTTCTTTTTAACGGGCACATTAGGAGAAAAACAACAACAATATTTAGTCACAGTCACAGACCAAGTTAGTGTATGTAGAATAAATAAAATATTTCACAGGTGATATTTTTCTAGTTTGTAGTTTGACTCATTCAGTCTTTTTTCATTTTTTAAAAAATGTTGTGATAAGCTCTTTAATATGATAGCAGACTTTATTTTGATGGATCTAGCAAATTAGACTCAACCTATTAAAAAAATCTGATAATGTGCATAATGAATTCTTCTCATTCTCTGTGCACCTGTTCTCTCTCATTATATCTGAAAATTTGGTTTTATTCCAAAGTACTCCATAATGACTTTTTGTAAGCAAGACAAGAAGAAGGAATTCTTCAAGGGTGGAGAGAATTGGTATTTGAAAGTGCATGAAATAACTAGGTAGGCAGGAAGTGACAGCAATCGGCCATGAGGCATATGACATTTGAAAACAGGAAGACTCATGGAAAAGAATAATGCTGTCAATAACAAGAGGTAAAAAGTCAAAATCATTCTTAGTTGTTTGGCTTTCATATTTGTTTCTGGAAATATGGGAACATACTTTGTCATAATTGTTTCTGGAAAATATTTAAACAGCATTTTAACATATATCTATAAGGGTAATTATTTAATGTATATCTATGAGTAATTATTTAATATTTGAAGACATATTTGTAAATTAATTCTACACATACTTTAATTGCAATTTAAGTTTCTATAGTTTAGTTGCAGATCCTTGTGTTTCAAATGCATGTATTACAAATTTTCTCAAAATTTGGTGGGTGATCTTGGTTAAGAATTGGTAATTTTTCTTTTCCCCAATGAAATCATGAAAGGGGGCTAAAGCTCTATGCAAACCTAACTCAACCTTTTCAAATAAAATAACAAGAGCTGAATTTTCAATAATTGTGATAGTTTCTATTAACTTTTTAAATATGTGGATCAGTAATCCTAATGACTGATTTTGATTAATCAAAAATTCCAAGATATCGGAAATGTTTCCATAGTCTACATTTCAAGCTTTGATATTTCTTCATAAGGTCAGGATACATTGAGATAGAAAATAGACACCACTATTGTGACTGATCCAGATCTTCCTTAGAAGACTACAGCAAACATTAAGCAAAATTATTGCTGATAAAATTCACCTAAGAAAGCAGGGGATGTCACAAAAGATGCATTTGGGAATAGAAGGATTTCTATCTTCCCTTCCTCCATTTCTCCCTCTGTTCTTTTCAAAGAAGCATTTTGGATCTCCTTTAAGGCAATGCCATTCCAAAAACATCCTTGTCAGTTTGTGGATTGATGAATCAAATTCCAGTAAATTAATAACATTAATATTCAGCAGTCCTGACCCACAAGTGAAACTGATTCCAGTTTATAATGTCCTACAGCATTCATCAGGTTTCTTTGCTTTAATTCAAGCTTCATTTCTCTAATTATATTCTTTTTTATTTCCTTATCACACTATTAATAAACTAATATGGTTATATTAATTATAACTCTAAGAGAGTTGGCTTTTAGTGGAAGTAAAATTAGTTTTAATAGGGAATGATAAAATAACAAAAGGAAATATTTACTGAATTTTACTTTAAACAAGTTAAATATATTATTTTCTCCAATCAAATGAACAAAAGTGTTTACAGGGCAAATTTAAGTCTGAAGAATTATTTCTTGTTAATAGAAGAAAAACCAATAGAAATTTCAATTCATCTTATTCAGAATTTTTCTAAAACTCTTTTTTACCCGACATTGTTTCCACTTGCCCTTATTCTTAGTAGTACTCACCACATATTTTTTTCTAACAAAGCTCTGGTTTGAAAATAACATCTACACTTCAACTGATAGAAAAATGCTGAGAATATTTAAACAGCTCTTTGAAAACTGGCTCCTTTTAATGTCAGCACTTTGTGAGGTTGCTCAGTTTCAATCGTGACAAGAATTTCAGAAAGGAAATAGCCTCAAAGGGTTATTAAGCTGTAGAATTCACCAACACATTTAACTGAGCATCTGTTTCAATTATTAAAGTTAAAAAAATGAAGGCCAGGCATTGTGGCGCATGCCTGTAGATGGCAGCCTAGGAAGCCACAGCCGGGGCCAAGAATTGCGGTTCCAGCACGAGAGACCTAGTCCTCAAAAAATAGCTGGGTGTGGTGGCGCGTGCCTGTAATCCCGGCTACCTGGAAAGAAACTGAGCATGTGTCATCACTGTCAGGAAGAACAATGGACAAATGATGGCTCCACGACACATACGTCTTGCTGAGTAGAAAAGTCCCTCACATCTCTTCGAGACTCAGCTTCTCCCAATATAACTAGAATGAAAGTTATATAACTGAACACTGATGCCTTAGGAGGAGAGCACTTTGCACATATCAGCGTCTTTACCCCACCATCTATAAAACTTTAGCAAGTTATTTCATCTTTAAATACATTTGGATATAAATCCTGTTTACAGGAAAGCTAAATAGTGGGCAGATTTATTCTGAGAATTCTCATTTGTCAAATACAGTGAGAAGCTATAGAAACTCAAAGGAGAAGGCTTACTTCACAGATATTAATTCTGGATACATTCAGCTTCAGAAACTTTACATTTGACATTCAGGTTTCAGAGAAAACAAAATATACCAAATAGTCTAACAACAAAAAAAAAATGTAACATAAACATATATAATGTAAATATAAATACAATTTGATGCCTACCTTATGATATTTTGCATAACCTGTAGCTTGCAAAATTTTGAAAAGAAGTTTCTATTGCTTAGGTAACATTCCTAATATCACTGCAAAGCTTCATTTTTTAAAATGTTACCTATTCATATTCTGTAGTAAGACTTAGCACTGCTCCAACATGACAAATTTTGAATTTTGTGTGCACTAAATTTCATTTTTCTCACAAGAAATCAGAGTGAGGTGTTAGATACATATACAAATATCAAAAAAAGTATTTCTTTACATCTTAACTTTTCTTTTATAACCTAACCTTATTGAAATCTCTTTAAATTTACAACTTGACAAGTTTTCTTGATTTTTTGGATTAAAATACTGTACTATAAAAGTTTTAGTTGTGCCTCATTAAAAACTTGTGCCTGTTTATATTACATTATTACAGGAAGTCTAATTTTACCCTTTACAATTGACTTTTTTTTATCAATTTGACCACACTTTATCTTTTACCATATGATTGATGCTTTTTATCTGATTTACCCACATTTCTACAAACAATATCTTACAGAAAATAATGGTAACCATTAACTGGTCTTTCAGGGTAAAGTTATTGCTTGAATTCATTTCTTTGTTTTATTTATTTGTATACCAATTATGAGTGACATGATAAAATATTTACCTTTCTCCTTCTGACTTGTTTCATTAACTATGATAAGTATGATCTTTTCCAATTGTATTCATGTTGTGAAAGTGAGAATGTCATAGCTGGGCATGGTGCCGCACACCTGTAATCCCAGCTTCCTGGGAAGCTGAGGCAGGGGATTGTTTGAATCTGTGGTACCCCGGGCAACGGTAGCCTGCGGTTCCACGGCCAAACTAGTGAAACCTAGTCTCAAAAAAAAAAAAAAAAAAAAAGGCTTGCTGAATGGCAGTGGCCCCACAGCAAAGCCCCAAGGGAGGAGACCTACCATACCATCAGCCAATGGCTGTCCCTTTGAGGATCTGCTCTTCCAAAACATATGGCTGGAGTCATGCCTCCAAAGCCAAAGACCCGAAGCATGACTGAAGGAGCAAAAAAATGTTGCAGAAACTGCAGAGATGAGACCCACCAAGAAACCAAAAACAATCGTACAGGCCAAGAGTGCTCGAGTCCGTCTACAAAGGCAAAAGCAGTACAGGAAGGATAAACAGCAGCTCCACCAAGTCCAGGGAAATAGCACCCTCACCAAGGATGAGGAAATGGATTCAGAAAAAAAAAAAAAAAAAAAAGACTAAAGGGCTAAACATGGACAAACAACAAAACGAAAGGAGGCAAAGTGACCAGGGGAGATGTGGTGGTGGTGGTGGTGGGGGGGTGGTATTCCCATGGGGATCAGCAATTATACAATCATGTATTGTAAAATATCTAAAAATAAAATTAAAAAAAAAGTGAGAATGTCATATTTTGGTACAGCTGAGTATATGCCATTATGTTTATGTCATAGATAATATATGAGTATATGCCATATATAACACGTTTTTATCCACTTCTCTGTTCATACACTTGTTATTGGTTTTTGACCACTGAAAATATGTATACAATGAAAATGAGGGTATATATATATATATATATATATTTTTTTTTTTTTTTTTTTTTTCCTGAGACTAGATCTCACTATGTTGCCTGGGTAGTCTCGATCCTGCAGACTCAGTGATCCCCAGCCTCAGCCTCCCAGACAGCTGAATTTACAGGCACCCACCACCGCACCCAGCTGCTTTGAGGGCATATTTGTATGTGTATGTGTGTTTAAATTAACAATTTTATAATTTTCAGAAAAATTCCCAGAAGCAGCATTGATTATTATATTTTACCATTTTTAACTTCTGACGAATCCCCAGACTGATTTCCAATATGCCTCATCTGTTTACAATCCTATTGACAGGCATTGAAGAGTTCCTTTCTCTCCGTGTCCTCTCCAATACTTGCTCTTGCCTTTTGAGTAATAGTCATTCTTGCAGGTTTGAGGTGGTAATACTTTTGATTTGATTTGAATGTCCATAGTAAGAGATGATGAACATTTTTTCATGAGCCTGTTGACCTTTCATGTGTCTTTGATGGAAAATGTCTGTTCGGTTTTCAGCACTTGTGTGTTGTGTGTGCATGCATTAATATTTAACTTCTATCTTCTGAGAGAAAAAAGAAAATTCTGGCTTACAAAATGATCTTGTTAATTATCATCACCAGGTATTGCACTGGGCTCAGCACTTAGTATTTTTACATAACTAAAACTTTTTACATGTTGACCCAATATCTTCCCATTTCCTGCCCTCCAGCCCCTGTTGACCACGATTCTACTCTGCATTTATGAATTCAGCTATTTTAGATTTCACTTATGAGATTGTTATCTTTCTGTGCCTGACTTATTTTATATATTATAATATCCAGATTGATCCATGCTGTAACAAAATTTTTTTAAGGTTAAATAACATCCCAACATGTGTGTATATAAAAATTTCTTTATACTTTGCCCATTTATTGATATTTAGGGTGTTTCCAGACCCTAATGATTGTGAATAATGAACAAAATATATCTCCAAACACAACATGCAAATTTCCAATGGCTACATGAAGAGGTATATCACAATCATTCATATGAATCTAAGCCACACAGAGGTATGCATTGATACATATTACCATGACTCTTACCAAAAAGACAGTAGATAGCAAGTGTTGAGGATGTGGGAAAAGGGAACCCTAGTGCATAGTTTTTGGAAATGTATGATGCACCTCTTGTGGTAAACAAATACAAGTAGAATGAAAAATTAAAGAGAGATCTACTATATAATCCAGAAGTACCACTTTGTTTACATTAGACTAGATCTCGCTATTTTTGCCCGTGGAACCGCACACTCACGTTGCCCGGGGTACCACGGACTCAAGAGATCCCAAGCCTCAGCTTCCCAGGTAGCTGGGATTACAGGCGTGCACCACCACACCCAGCTATTTTTTTGGAACTCGGTCTCAATACAGGCCCCAGGTGGAACTCGAACCGTGATCCCTAGCCCCGGCTACTTCATAGGCTGAAGCTTACAGGCACGAGCCACTGTGCCCGGCTCAAAGTTTTTTTTTAAAGAAACTTTTTAATCTTTCATGTCCATTAATCACTGGAGGAATAATAAGAAAATTCTAACTTTATCTGCATGTTACTGGTGCAAGAATTTTTTTTTTTAATTGAATGCCTTCATTTCAAATATGAAACTATTCTGTTTTGGTCTCTTTGGTGATTTAATTTTTTTAATATACAGAAATACTTACAAATGTACATGTATATATATGCCTATATATTACATATAATAAATCATGTTTCATAGTTATTTATATAAAATGTATCCTACATAATAAAATCATGCATATACAATTCCTAGGAGAAAGCGTTCATGGAGAATATTACATATATATTTTAGAAATGTCTTAATGAACGTTCATAATTTTTTTTTTTTTTGATTAGGTCTCGCTATTTTTGCCCATGGAACCGCAGGCTCTCGTTGCTGGGGTACCACAGACTAAAGCAATCCCCAGCCTCAGCTTCCCAGGTAGCTGGGATTACAGGCGCACACCACCACGCCCAGCTATTTTTTTGGAACTAGGTCTCGCTATGGGCCCCAGGCGGGACTCAAACCGCGATCCCTAGCCCCTTCCGCTTCATAGGCTGAAGCTTACAGGCACGAGCCACCGAGCCTGGCCTCATAATTGTTTTAAGGTTATTTAATTTGTGAATAAGCAGAATTATGAGTGGCTATCAAGGTTATTCAACAGGAGCAATTGCTATAACGAAAGAAGCATAGTGTTATCTAGAAATTAAAATAAAATGTTTTGAAATATGAAAATTTACAAGCACTTTCTAAATTCAGGCATTCTTATCTTGATTTTACACTCACTGACAAGCACTTCAGTGGTATAAAGAGATAGAATTTTTGTGAAAATGCATTTATTGAGCACAGAATATGATATATTCTACCAGTTCTCATGACAATATTTTCATACTGTAATGACTGAATTATGATCATTGTATTTTTCAAAGTAAAGATACAAATCCAGTTGTAGTTACCTAAATTGAAATGGAAATCAACTGAAATATCTTTACCTTCCTGTTAAATTTTTTTGGTGCAAATAGAAACTGAGCAGATATTTTGGAATCCAATGTATTGAAAGGGTGACATATTATTTCATCTAGCACTAGGTGTATAACCTATTATCAGGTGGTCTAAACCATGCATTTTAGAGGCAAATTTTTCTTTGGATGCCATCTACTGATCTAATCCCCTTGTTATGTTGCTTAAACCAAAGTACTGAACTAGCTTTCTTTTCTTTGTTTTCTATCACTGTGAAAAAAATTAGCACAGTAATTTTAAAAACACAAACTTATCTCTCAGCTTCAATGAGATTCATTCTCAAAGTTTCATTCACTGAGCGTGACTTAGCTGGATTCTTTGTGGACGGTCTCACAAAACTGAAATAAGGTGTCACATGCACTGTAGTCTGGGGTCCATTTCCAAGTTCACCAGCTTATTGGCAGAATAAGTGGTTTGTAATTACAGAATTGAGAGCTTCAACTTATAAAGATGCTCCAAAGATTATTGCTGCATGGAACTCTGGAGAAGTGTGCCACTTCAAAGTCAGGAGAAAATGTCTACTTTAGATAGCTAATTTAGTCTTATGAAATATAACATAATAATGGGAATTAATCTTATCACTTTGACATATTCAACAGAATAAGAAGCAAATCATAGATTCACTGAAACTCAAGCAGAGGAGAGTTTTTCCAGGGCTTTATTCACTGTAGATAATTTTATGTGCTATGTACTTCAAAGTGCTTTCTCTGGTCCCCAGTGCTTCACATTCCTCCTACATGCATGTTACAATCACACCAACCTCCTCAAATTTCATACAGTTTCACTGCCTACTTAAGGAGTAGGATCTCTTCATATAAATCAGATACAAATGAGGCTTCTGACTGTAATCCATTTAGTCCATGATCTACAGCAAAATTACCTTCATCTGAGACCTGTAATATCTTCATCTGAAACTGAAGTAATAAAAAAAAAATGTTGCCAACAAAACCCAGTGTGTAATGGTGGAGCAGGTTGAGTATAAAATCATTATAGTTAAATTGGAAGAAAATTCAAGGTGAAAAACAGTCAATTGTCATCGAAGTTCTGAACCTAGCCTAGCAATGTTTGATAATTTTTTATTAAGTTTTAAAATCTCACAATAATAGTTCTCTGTGATTCAAGGCTCTGCATTCTAGGTCCTTGTTCCTACCCCCTCATCCATTTTTTTTTAAATAAAAGGCAGCATGTGTTTATTGCTGGATAGCTTTATCAACTTTCTTATCAATTGAATTTTAGAAATTCTTTTTTTCTTTTCTCTATCTGTTCTATCAATTAAAATTGACATTTTGCTGCTAAAACTATACTTCCCCAAACTTTATTAACTTTCACCCCATAAATAAAAGCCACTTTCACAAAGTAATTCAATCACATCCTTTATTTATTTATATTTATATATTGGATTGAGATGCTGTAGGCACAGACTCTCAAACTTTCTTAGGGACCAAGATTTGACTGATAGACTAAAGGATGTATAGGTTCTTAGTCGCATTAAATGACCCCTTGTGTGACTAAATATCATAACCTGGAACTTTGATCTTGTGAGATTTCTAAAAAATATTTATAGTCACATTTAAAAAAATCCTTTCTCTAGAGCATCTGAACTTGAGAGTAAATCTCTAGCATCTGTCATCTGCTTAGACTAATATTTCAGTCATCAATTCTTCAAACGTTTGGTTTATCAGTTCTCTCCTTACTTGTTTGTCTCTCCTCCATCAGCTCACTGATTCTTCCCATAAATAAAATATCATGCCTCATATCTCATATCTCATATTGGTAGACAAATCTAGAATAACATTCAACAAATGGTTTAATCACAGCATTTATCAAATATCTAAATTCACAAGGTGTCTACTGCTAAACTGAAGACACTGATTGGAAATAAATGGGTTTCTAATAGTTGAAATATCAATATATGAACAGATCCTGACAAAACTGAGAAGTTAAATCCCAAGTTCAGATGAATGTTTGCTACAGAGGCAGCTATTCTACTTTTAAATTAAGAGATTCATTTGTTTTCCTTGAACAGATTGTAATGTTCTTTCCTGAAATAATTGTCTTCCAAGAAATTGCTGATTCTCCTGAAACCCACTCCAGCACTTCTCTTTATATCAAGCATAGATCATAGATCTAGATACAAATCCCATCGTGTCCCTAAAAGTGATGTACAATATGTAACCCAAGAGAAACTGTACTATAACCTAAAAGATGCTACACAATTTTCCAGTTTGTATGGAAAAAAAAATCTTTGGGGATATTTATGGCATTAGATGTAAAGGATGTAGAATAATGTTGGAAGGGATATAAAGTTGGAGAAGATTGTATGTATAGGCAAGGGTTCTTTGAAAAGATAAAGGGTTTCATGTAACAAACTGGGTGGTTTAAAGGGTTCTAATTACTTGTTTACTGGACTGATTCAACTATGTACAAACGGGAATGTTGGAGCAGATTTAGAATTTAAGGACTGTTCACCCACTTTTAGAGAACATGTTTCTTCATGATTTTCAGGGAGCCCTACCACACTTGACAAACACTATGATCGTGCTTGTCTGAAGGTCAGAAATTGCAATGGAAATTGGTGCCACTGAATTGATAAGTCAAAATGCCAGATGGGTAATTAGATTGCTGGGTGCCAGGGACCAAGTAACCACATTTAGTGACAAAGGTGAGCTTTCCATAATGAACATCTGAATCACCCAGCAGTCAAAATAATCAGACATGTGAATACTTACAGCATTGGCTAGTTAATCATGGTACTCCTAGAAGTGAAATTGGAAGAATTTCTATCTTTATAAACAGATAATTTTGGACAAGAGAACAAATGTTTAATTTGACATAGAAAATCATAACCCTTCAATCAGTTCCTAGACATCTGTCAGTTTACAGAATCCCCTTGAGTCAAAGGGAGGCCAGATCCACTTTAAGGAAAGACTTTACTACACGACCAAATTTTATAATGTGAATCTCTCTACAAGTTTTCTGCAGGGGTCCTAAAGGCTTTTATTCAGATGCTTGTGCAATGCGGAAAAAAAATACTCAGGTTTTTCAAGGATTATAGGCCATTAGATCTGAGTAGACTCCACTTCAAGGTGATCTAAAAGTCACTTTTGTCTATAAATCAGTATAGGATTTTATCAGTTTGTTCTATAAATGAGTAGTGATGAATCCACAGTCCAAATCTGATATGATGTTCTTTCTAATCAAGCAGAAAACTTGGAAAAGTGAAAAGTTATGAAGGATTATTGAACTGTATTTCTGGTTGAGAACTGGAAATTTATGGATGCTCTAGAAAAATATTTTTCTGTTTTAGTTCACTCCAGCTACCATTATCCTTGACCCGTGTAACCCCACATGTACACATGAGTTTGACCTTCAGCTTAGTGTGCAAATTAACTGGTAAGTCTGTATGACGCTAGACCTCTTATTGTCTGTTCTGACATTTAATACTGACATCTACTGTGACACAGTGAAGACAATCAAGTTAATTTCAAGTTCTTCTCAGTCAAAGTGCATCTGACTCCTCATTTCTGGTGAATAAATTTAAGAGACTACATTGAAATATAGAGAAAAATGGTCATTTTCCTTTGGAAATACAAGGAGATAGCATGTTTTTCTCCAACAGTACTCTTTCTAGTCTTTAATGACATTATTAAAAAGTTACATACAAATGTGTTTCTTTCAAAGGTTTGATCATCCTTTCACTTCTTCATTCCTTCCTCTTTTACAAAACCTTGCTTTCGACCCAAAGCACTTATTATAACTGAGGTATGCTACAGCTACCTGATGAGTCCAGAGAGAAACTACTCCAGTGCTTCATGCTGAGATCCTCAGTGTAGGTTCAATGACTTTCTTAGGTGTTGGCTGAATTCTGAAGTTCTTCAAAGAAAGGTGCTATGAAGAAGGTCTTTGAACACAGAACAGGATTCTGGGTAGTTTCAGAGCACTGAGAAGACAAAATTGATGTAGACCTGCTAAAGAGGAGGGATACTGTTAAACACCCCAGGTTTTCAGTTGAAAGCCCAAAAGGGTATATCATAAGAGTAAGAGTAAAACAGATAACTTTAAACCAAAACCCACATAGGTAACTAATTTGAAAGCTTCTTACTACCTTCCCATACCTTCTGGTTGAACTCTCTCAAGGAAAATAAGTGATCTCAAAACTCTTTTACTGCAAAATCTATTACATATAGTCAAAAACTGCTAAGAACCATAAGAAATATAATCTCACTATGAAATATATAAATATAAAAACATTTCCACAGATAAGTCAGACTATAGATTTATCAAATTAAGTTGAAAATAACTGTGGTTAATAAATTTAATAAAATATATGATCAGATAAAGAATTCTATAAGATAATTAGGATAATATTTTGTTGGGGATGAGAGAAGAAGGCTGCCCGCTGAACAAATCTGCACAAATACAAGGAACTACAAATTCCTGCATGCCTTAGTAAGCACAGGTATCGGCTCTGTAAAATAAACCAGTTTAGATAACAAAGGCATCCCTTAAAGGGTCTGGTGATCGCCATCTATCCTAGATAAGAAGACCCTACAGAAAGCTAGTCCCCAGCAAAACTGACGTCAAGCAAAATGTTGTTGTAACTGCTGAACTGTGTTACATGAAATGTATAAAAGCTGAGTGAAAAATAAACTCAGGGCCACAAAGAGGATTGCTGTGTACCCTCCTACCCAAGTGTTGTTTTCATTGCAATCCTCACTCTTTCCCCAGGCACTGTTCCCATGTGGCTGTACCATGGCAATATTTGTTTTTATCAGGAACTGAACAATACCAACCATAGATGACAATGATCATACTTGTAATAAAAAAGTCTTTCAATTTGATACAGTAAAGGACACTATAGTTAAGAAGAATGATAATGTTTCTCAAAAGATAATGTAAGAAAAAAATACTTTAAGATTTTTATATTTGAGTGTTTTAGATTTAGAAAGGATTACTTAGTTTTAAAATATAAACATGTTGTTAGAGAAACCATTATTAATATTTAAATATATAGATACATAGTTAGTCATTGATTAAGTTTATAGTCTAATCTTAAAAATATGTTTTTGAACAAACGGGTATTAAGGAAATTTGAAGTCAATCTGTGCTATCCATTATGGAATTTTTGGTATAGTTTTCATAACTTGCATTTGGTTTTGAGAGACTATGTACAGTTCATTTTGCAAGCATGATTTCTGATTTAATTACAAATATGGATCAAATAAAATAATCTCAAAAATTATTTATTTATTTGAAAAATTCATTTTATTGATTTGTCACATTTGTGCATTAATTGATCCCTTCTCCTCCCTCCGTATCCCCTCTTCATCTCCCCCCTCCGTATCCCTCCTCCAGTCACTCCATCTCCCATTTTTCTGCGATTTGTTGGTTGATTAAGTTGATGTTCAGTTGTTGGTTGTTTGGCCCGTTGTTCTCTTCTGATATCTGGTAAATATGTTTTTTTTTATTTTTTTTGCATATATATGTATATTTATATTTGTATTACAATAATCCATTATTGTGTACCCCAGGGCTTTCCCACTTCACTAACATTTGTTAACTATCCTGATCTTTTGTGCTTTTCACCTCCCCCAACTTCTTCCCCCTCTTCCTCTCTCGCTCCATGGTTCAGTCCCATTGGTTATTTTCATTTTTTCTTATTTGTTTGTTTGTTTTTCCCTATATCCATCATATAAGTGAGACCATCTTGTACTTCTCTTTTTCTTTTTGACTTATTTCTGCTAATATGAGTCTTTCTAGTTCCATCCAGGTTGCTGCAAATGGCATGTGTTTGTCCTCCTTGATGGATGCATAGTGTTCCATCGAGTATATGTACCACATTTTTTTAGCCACTCATCTGTTTTGGGGCATTTGGTTTGTTTCCAATTCTTTGAAACTGTAAACAGGGCTGCAATGAACATGCGCATACATGTGTCCTTTTGAATTAATGCTTTCATGTCCTCTGGGTAGATTCCTAGTAGTGGGATTGCTGGGTCAAACGGTAAGTCTACTTTCAATTGTTTGAGGGTCCTCCACACAGTCTTCCATAGTGGCTGGACCAGTTTGCACTCCCACCAGCAGTGCAAGAGAGTTCCTTTTTCTCCACATCCGCACCAGCATTTGTTGTTGTCTGTTTTCTATATATGGGCCATTCTTACTGGTGTAAGATGGTATCTCAGTGTGGTTTTAATTTGTATTTCCCTGAGATGCAGATGGCTAATAGGCATATGAAAAATGCTCCACATCAATAATCTCAAATTTTAAAGAGACTGAATTACAGAAAAATAATTATAATAAAGAATAAAGATATTAATGACTTCCAGTCATATGGCTTGACTATCCAATAAGAGTGATCATTTAACTAATTAAAATAAAAGTTTTATGAAGTGGTAGAAGTTAAGATTAGAGAGACAATCCTGAAGCTTTATTAATTTTGATATTATGATACCATATCTAGGTGACAATTGGTGTAAGAAGCTGATTCATTGTATGTAATATCAATACTATTATGTGTATATAAATATACAAATGAAATTTATTTGTGCATTGCTTATTTTAGCTAACTAATAATTTATATTATTGTTTTTTAACAACTAACCTTTCAGATAGTTTGTTACTACCAATAGTTTAAGGTAAAATTTTATTTATAATTGATCCTCAGCTATATCTGTTACTTTATTGATGAAATATATGATCACAGATATGGGTGAAAACTATAGTGAATGAACTTACCTCAGTATGATATAATTCACACCCTCTCATATATTTTAAATTATTTGTAAATTAAATATTTTTTATTTTAAATATTTTAAATAATATTTTAAATATTATTTTAAATATTTATTTATTTGATTATGAAATTGTCTATATATTTTTTAGTTATGAAGTAAATCTATAAGACTATGGATAGCATGCAGAATTATTAAATTAGCCTCTAAATTAAAATTTGAATATGATAAATTCTTTAACACCACATAACTTTAGTAAACTCAGAAATACATTCAAGTATGTTTAGCATGTTATCATGCATCTATAAGTATAGTAAAAAAGAAATGAACATATAGGAGTCTACCATTTCTTTTTTTGGAACTTGTATATCAGTATTTACTTATGGAGTTTGATTGATTTGTTTTCTATGTAAAATAAGAGGTTATTTTACCAAATATTGTTTGGCTAGTAGCTTTGCAGTTAGCAATCTATGCATATAATTCACAATTATCTAAATGTAATGACAGTTTCTCATGAAACTTTCTATTTTTTTTGAATCTTAGATAAAAGTCATGTTTAGTTTTTATTTCCCTGTATAATTTAATATAACTTCCCTTCCATTTTTGAATCCCATTTCAAGAAATAGTAAATTGCCAATCACCAAGTGTCCTTTATCTGGAATCTTAACAGTGGTCATAGAAGATATGATATGAAGTCTTTGTCTTTGATGAACAAATTAACTCATTGTACATACAGATCATGGTTCCTTAACTTTCTCCACATATTCACAAAGCAAAGTGCAAGCAAGTGCAAATATACAAGGTGAAAACCACACTCATAAATGCCAGAGGCTACCAGAAAGAGTGTGAACTGTCAGAAACATCTAAAAAAAGTCTTGAATATATCTCACAGAGAGAGAGAGAGAGAGTGTAAAAGAGACAGAAGATTATCAATTGGGCAGAAATCATATGCACAATGGTGTCTAGCACTGTCTCATTGATGCCATCTGTTTTTTTTTTTTTTTTTTTAATTATTTGCAGCAAGCAATGATAGGTAGGCAAATGGGAGATAGGAAAATCATCGAAGAACATGCAGAAAAAAAAAACAATGATTTTGACTGGAGCAAGAAAGAGTCTGCAATTGAGAAACAAAAATTAAGAGAATATATTGAGGGAATTTCAGGGACATTCCAAGAATTTAGAATTAGCTGTATGGATTTGTGTTATTACATTCTAACTTGATAATATAAAATTAGTATTTGAAGTAGATAGCCCAAACAGTAATGACATTTTTTACTTTGATCTGTATCTCAAATATAATTTTGATGAACGTATGCTGTGAACTTGAGCTGATATGTGCATTAACAAAAATGGTTTTGTATAAAGAGTATGTGGGATAATAGGATAAAAAGAGTTGAATCACTAATAATTTGTATTAAACCCTATCATTATCAAGGGTGGACACAAATTTTTATCTAAAACAAAGCAGGACAAGCAGTAATCATGTGAATAAACAATAATGAGTGTAGCTACATTAAATGGTATATTTTTTAATTACAGTTTCATTTTATGATAATATTAATGCTAGTTTCCTGATGCTTTTGTATTAAATTCAAGTGTCAAAATGACTACACATGTGCTGTATGAAATGTAATGATTTTCTAAACTCAGGTCAATACCTCCTGGGCTGCTTTTCTTGTAACAATAGTTTTTTGGACATAAGATGATTTATTCAACCTCTTTGTTCCTTAGTTTCCTTACTTATTACATGAAAATACAAGCATATATGTAAGGATTTTTATAGAAATTAAAAGAACTACTATATAGAATTTGGAATAATGTATATGGTGAGCTACCATTAATAATATTATTATTGTTATTATGCTATTGTTATTAGATAACATGAAAATATTACCTGAAAATTGAGTAAAGCACAAAATTTACTTTTTACCCATATGAACTCATTTCATATGTTTTCCCAATGCAGAGAAGTGAGAGTTTGTTTTCTTTCTTTTCTATACTTTATTATGATTATTTACAAATTAATGGATATGTATGATTAGCATTTTAATATAAATATAAATTGAATATAAAGTAATACAAATATAAATTAAATATAAATTTAAATTATGCAGTATGGATGGTCTATTTTCTTATGGTGTGCCTCAACCTTCCACGTAAATGATAAAGCCTAAAATAGCTTACAATACCTATATAGTAGTTCTAATGTTAATATACAATAGTATATTTAATCAATTTCCTATATAGTGGGCATTTAGGAAATTTTCATTTCTTTCAATTATGAACAGTAGTGTAAAGAATATTATTTTGCTAACGTTTTGATATATAATATAGTAAAATCAATAAGAGTAGTTACTGGATGAAACTGTTATAGTATGAAAAACTAGCAACTTAAAAGATAGATAAATATAAACCTTGGTAAATATTCTATAGATAATAATTTCAAGATGTTTAATTGTTTAAAATATGTGATTTTAAAACTTTTAAATATTCTATCAAAACTGGCATTCATAGATTATTCTTTAAAAACACTTAACAATATTAATCTAAGTCAATCTGGTAGACACCGAAACCATTGTGATGACAAATACAGCAATTTAAAGGCGGGGGGGGGGGGGGGGGCACAAGTATTTAAAAAGTGACTGAAAGTCATTTTTATAATTCATAAAATAGCAAGTTTGCAAAGTCTATTGTGAACATTTCTTATTGAGATAATGGTGGCAAATTTAAAAGCAAGGTTTAATACAAATATGTATGGTTTAGAAACCACAACTACAGATTTTTACCTGTATTTTGCAATCTATGATCTATGATCACAGAATTGCTGGTGTAGGTCTTCAACTATGATCAGCCAGTCTGTTAACTATGCATTTTAGAACTACACCTTAAACTGGTAGAGTAGTATGTTTTCCAGCAAAATAAAATGTCTTAATGTGTATTGATAGAACAGATTTATCAGTTGCAGTAGCCAGAAAGACATCATGTTTCTTCACTTTAATTATGATTTGAACAACATTTGAAAAATATTGTTAAAACATTTTCTGTCCCTGGAAACAATGCTAAATCCCATGGGTAAGACACAATGACCTTTCTCGAGGATTTTAAAATCTATAGGGAGAGATGAGCATATAGATAAAATAGAAGACAATGTACAAAATGTTGTTGGAATAATTATGAGAAGCACTTATGCAAACATTAGGTGGAAAATCAGCATATTAAAGAATGTTTTGTGGCAAAAGTAATTGCTTGTTAGAGTTTTAGAGGGAAATCAAATTAGCTATTAAAGAATCAACAAAGTAACTTTCTAGCTCCAAGTCTTACAAATATCAGAAATCATTAAATTATGCAAGGGTGAATTAGCATTACATATTATAGAAATCAACCAATTTAGTGTTTTTGTAAAAATGTTCATGCAAAGGGGAAATTTGGAAATGAGGTGCTTTAATTAAAAACTTAAAGATATGAGAGAGCAAGCTTTCATCAGAGTGCGAGTAGCTCTTGTACACATTATGGAATGAGCATCGGTAGCTTAACCCTAAGATCAACGTGTCGAGTGTAATTTTCTTCAGTGTAATTTTCTATTATATCTTAAGGAGGACATCAAACGTTGACACCTTACAGGCACGTTGGCTCGTGCCTGTAAGCTTTAGCCTATGAAGCGACTGGGGCTAGGGATCGCGGTTCAAGTCCCGCCTGGGGCCCGTAGTGAGACCTAGTTCCCCAAAAAAAATAGCTGGGCGTGGTGGCGCATGCTTGTAATCCCAGCTACCTGGGAAGCTGAGGCTGGGGATTGCTTGAGTCTGTGGTACCCCGGGCAACGAGAGTTGATACCTTCTTTACCTCTTCTGGAATCTGACTGGTGTTATAACTTTGTTCTCACTTTCAATTTTTTTTTTTATTATTTTTTTTAAGTTCCTCGGTCAAGAAACCTATTTCTCTAATTGAAAGTTATTTGATTACTGGGCGAAGAAATCCAGCCATGGTGAGAATCAACTGCTAGAAAAGTGAGAACATTTTAATCAATATAATCCATTGAAGTCACTAGCGTACTGAAGTCAGTTTCATGTTTTAGGAGAAACTAACAGAAGAGTCATCTAGAGAAGCCAAGTCCAAATAGCTGGCCTATATAGAGTGTTAGGAAATACGGATCACATTTTTAGCCAACAGGTTTTGAGGTAGCTTTTGACAGACGTCTGGTGGGCTGCTGAAAGAATTCAAATAAAAAGAACAACCATGAATCCATTAGCTTCATTATTACAATAGCACTTTATCCATTTAGATAGAATGACATGGATTGGGTTGTAAGTGACAATAGTTACAACATGTTCCTATAAACTGTGAGTTAAGATGCAAGTTTGAACTAACATTTAGTAGTAGAATTAAGTGAACAGGTTTAAGAGATAATAAATTGAAGTAGACAGATATTAATGATCAGCAGATACTTGTATGGGACAGGGAGCACAATGGAGCAATGAATGATGCTGATTAGTGAGAGTATATTTGATATTCTAAATGGATTCTGGGGCAGTTATTGATGAAGGGTGCCTAAATACTCACTTTCTAAGAGAGTGGATTAGGAGTGAATTAGTGTTGACTTCCTTTTAAACCATTTTCTGTCATGAAATAAGAAATAATACTGTTTTATATGGAATACTCATAAAGGTAATGAAATGTTGGGTACAACAATTTGGATCAAGAAAAAAAGAAATGTTACTTTGAGACATAACTTCAAATAGATTATAGATAAGCTCATTCAAAGGAAAAAAATAACATGAGTAGAAAAAAGGACTCAAAGACTCAAAGTTTAAATCTGGTAGCTGGTAGCTGTTGAGCATTTAACCAAAGATGCCTCAGAAAGGATGTTTCTAATAGTTCCACTATTATTTTTCAGATTTGAGTATAATATCTTGCTACAGGTTTATTATTTAGTTACACTGACTCTACTATGTAAATGTAATGTAATATAATATGGACAAATGTAATATAATATAGACAATTTGATAGCATTTCAAAAAGTCACATTAGTCTGCCTTGTATTTATTAAACATTTACTATATTTTCTGGAATTTTTCTAGGCTCTAAGGATACAATGCAGCATAGAAAAAATGAAAGGTTTGCTTTTTGTTATCATGGAATTCAGTAAAAAAATTGAAAATTACTTATATATACATACATCTGAACACCTATATACATATTTATGTCTACATAGAGATAGGAATGAGAGGACTTGCTGATAATGGGATTGAAAACTGTAGGGATATGCCTGTTCTCTCACCATGTTCCTTTTCCTTTCCTCAGCAATTTTTTTAAAATGAAAAAGATGAAGGAATCGAAATATTGGAGGGCATTTACTTATCCTGATAGTTTTATATATATATATATGTATATATATATATACATATATATACACATCTATCTATCTATCTATCTATCTATCTATCTATCTATCTATCTATCTATCTATCTATCTATCTATCTATCTATCTATCTATCTATCTATCTATCTATCTATCTATCTATCTATCTATCTATCTATCTATCTATCTATCTATCTATCTATAGATATAAACCACTGGCCAGGAATATCAAAAAATAACTTCCATTGATATTTTCTTCATTTAAGTAACTAGAACTAGACTAATATAGCAGTTTTCAATTTGAAAGGGAATTTTATAAAAAAAAATAATAAGTAGTATTGATTAGATAGTTGAGAAGCAAGCAATAATGAAATAGCTGATACTATAGACCTATTCCCTCTATTACCTTGCAGGGCAAAAATAGTATGTACTGAGTTAATATTTTACTGGTTGGAAAGGCAATGTGTTCGTGTGTATTGCTTACTGGTCACTACTCATAGTGAGATCAAGGCAGCTTATAAATACATTTTATCAGAAAAGAACATAGGATGTATAATTTTAGATAAGGTTTTGCAGAACAGATGATTGAATATTTTTGTTTTAAATTATATATATATATATATTATATAACATTATATATAGTTCACTATATATATATATATATTTCACATCTTTATAATACCTGGGGCTCTCCCCTTCCAGATTGCTACCCCTAATTCCCCCCCACCCCAGTTGTATGCTACTGTTTGGTTTTTAACTTGTTTTGACTTTTCCTCCTGACTTTTTCTTTGTTTTTCCTATGTCCCACAGGTTAGTGAAACCACTTGGATTCTGTCTTTTTCTTGCTGACTTGTTTTTGCTAATATGATTTCCTTTAGGTATATCTATATTATCATAAATTCATCAAATTTGCCATTTTTCATTGATGAGTAATATCCCATTGTGTTTATATACTACATCTTTTTCATCCAATCATCTGTTTTGGAACATTTGGGTTGTTTCCACATCCTTGCAATTAAAATAGTGCTGCAATAAACATCTGAGTACAGGTGTCCTTTTGTACAAGTATTGAGGTCTCCTTTGGGTAGATTCCCAGAAGAGCAATTGCTGGTCAAGTGGTAGTTCCATTTTTTATTAGTTTAAGGGTCATAAGTCATGAAACCAATGACATTTATCGACAAAGAGATCCAACATGTAAGCAAATGTCATATTCAAGTATAATGTCTTTTCACAAAACCCTATTGTTTAGTATGCCGGAAAGTTGAGAAACCAAGAATCATGAAGAGCAAAAATAATTAAGTAAAAATCAACATATTGAGTGGTATACTTGGGAAAGAAATGCAGGTGCTTCCTGATATGGAATAAACTTTTTCTGTCTTTCTTTTATTATTATTTTTAAGATTTATCTAAGTGGCAATATATCTTTTTATATAGAATGTTTTTAGATAACATTAAAAATGCTCAACACTGTATTTATAAAATATGTATCTTAATTAAAGCATGCTAAAATAATTTCATTTTCCTCAAAGTCAACCTTTAATCAACTTGGTATTTAAGGTTTTTAAAGGCTGTTGACTAGACATTGTTGAATTTTCCCTTTAAAATTAGATAAAATTTCTAAAATTAGAACATCTGGAGTGCTTGATCTCTCACTACTAGGATGTGACCATCAAATTCAGCAATCTCTGTTTTTTATATAATTGACTCAGATGAATTGTATTTCTGTTCTGTTTAATTGTATTCACACTCCTAGAACAAGCTGATCAAAAATTAATTGGAGACATATGTTCATAATATTTCTCTGACACTAACACACTACAAATTGCATACATCACTTTACCATCCTCCAAATAAATACAGTATGTAATTTTTAGGTCATGCTAAATTGTATGATAGACTTATAATTTATAAGAAAATTGTGTATCATGAAAAGAACAACATCCTTCTCCAATTTTCATTACTTGTCCCCAAATTCGAATAGAAACTGTCACTCTTAGTAATAATCATCAAAAGAAAAATGATGAAAACATAATCACACAATATATAGCCAGAGGAAAAAGATGTGACAAAGCTGACAAGCAAATGGAATCCAACATAACTCTTCTCTGTGAGTGGCATACTTCCAGACAGATAAAAACCAAGGAACAGCAATGTTACTTCCTCCCTTGAGCAATATCATTGTCTTGTGAGCAACAAGAATGACAGACATTGACTCTATTCATAGATATTTGAGACTGTAGAGTCTGCTATATACTTTGAAAGGACACAGAGGTATAACTGACAGCATAAATTGACTATACATACATACATGCATACATATATATATACATATATATACATATATACACATGCATACATATATATACATATATATACATATATATGTGTATATATATATATATATATATATATATATTTAAGTGTAGGGCAAAACTAGGCAAGGTTGAGGATTTGTCCAGTTACTTTCAAGGATAAATGTGCATCAAATGTAATAAAAGAAATAACCTGATGGTTTGCTGGAGAGTAAATTATTTTAAATAATTTTTCTTGTACTCATCATTTCCTTGTACAGTCATCAATGATCACGAATAAATAGTTGTTTTAGCAGATCTTTTATATATGAAGATGAATTTATTAAAAATGACTCATAACTTGCCCAAAACATTACTTAGTAAAATTATTTGATTATAAGACTCAGTAGATCAATTGAATCTATAGCTGAATCTAGAGTTGACTGACATCAAGTTTTAGACTCTTCAACTATTTTGCTTTTAACTTGCAAAACAATAAACATTCACAGGCAAATCCTTGTAAGTCAAATGAGATTTAACTATGAAGCAACGAGTGATTTGTAAAATTAACTTTTGAATATGTCGTTAAAACTAATGATGTTTACAGGACTCCCATAAAAAATCATTATGACTTTCAACATTTGAAAGTTAATTCTAACTTTAATTCTTAACTTTAATTCTAAACAAAGTTAATTCTAACTTTGTTTTTGGTAGTTGACTTGCATTAGTTTACTAAAAAACAACAAATTTACTGGAAAATATAGAAAATATATGCAATTTATGGAAGTTGGTTTACAAGTTTTTGGTTAATACAACTACATATCCTTATAATGCCAGGAGTAAAGTACTCTTAAATCATCTACCAGTGTCTGTGCAGATAATTTTCATTTTCATTTTAAGGATTTGATAAAATTGCTTAATGTGAAATCTCTAGTGTGTTTTCTGTCATACAACTTAAACTTCATAAATATTTATATATATATAGATTAATATTCAAAGAAAATAATTTGATAGGTTAAGATTTCCCCTCCTAAGTTATACACAGTCTAATGTCATATATAAATATGTAACCTTTCATGGCAAGGATACTTTATAGAGAGAATTAAGGTTGCTGATATATTATGAAATAAATTCTGGGGTTTAAAAAACACTTAATTCACGACAATTTGCTACAATAGCAATAGAAAACTAAAACATCCACACCTATATATATATATATATATATATATATATATATATACATATGCATGTACAAATACATAATCCCATAAATATGTTTTTATTTAATTCAAGTACCTAATAAATGGTATCCTAGAGAATTACAAAACTAATTCCTCTCTACTTACTTCTCTAAGGGAGTATATTGCATATTAGAACATGATTTAATTTAAATATTTCAGGGTACCTACAGTTTCATTGCTCCTTTGAGGTAACTGACTTCACATCTTCTGGTGTTCATTTTGCTCCTGAGATGGTATCTTTGCATTATTCATGTTTGTCTATAGCTATCTATCTTATAAGAATTTCAATAGTTTGGTTTTATGTGTCCATATGTGTATGCATGTGCATATTTTTAATACTTCTATTTAGCTCTGGAGATTATTTTGGAAACAGAATGAATGAAAGTGTTTTATAGAACTTTCCAAATATAGTAAAAAACAACTAAATTTTAAAGTAGGAACCCAAGTTGAATTTTAAGTATGTGTATAGTAATTTTGAGAATTTTCTCTGATACTTTGTTACACACAGAAAAATACTGAAGTATGGATCAGAAAGAAAAAAATGTCAGCTTTCAATAAGGTGTCAGCACAGAACTACCAAAATATTTAGAGAGCAGTAGTGACAAATTGAGATTTTGCAGAAGTTATTTATTCAATTTCAAAAAGATTACCAATCAATAGAAATAAATTTTTAAATGTTTTATTTCAAAATAAGCAATTTTATTAGCTAAATAGTATATCCCAAATTATCATTATACATTCATCTTATTATTTGCTAAACTTAGGTTTATGATTTGAGAGTATAAATGAGGTGACTCTAGGATAATTGATGAATTTCATTTAATGCTTATATGATTTACTAAATATTTTGTTATTTAATTTCATGTTATTTTTGTGAAGTGGGTTTTCCCTATTTCCCTGTTAAGAGCTGAACAATGTTCAAAATTCAAAGTGAAATATATAATAATTGATAGAATCAAGTCAGGGAAGTATGAATTCTGGATCTGTAAGATCGACAATTTAATAAAAATAATAGTATGCTATGTAAGAATTTTGAAAGAGGTCATCTAGTAAAGTGCTTGTGATTTTGAGTGGTATTTTAGGATGAAAAGTAGAATCTACATATTTATAATATTTTTGGTGGTCTGGCTTAAATTGGGTCTTTCAGTGCAGCAGTATGATTGGTATTGAACACAAACCATGATGTAATATATTAAGATCAATAAATATCCCAAGTTTGGGGAAAAGAATTTGGAGAACTTGATAGTCTCTCTTCAGAAGTTGAACGGTTTTAATTACATTTTCAGAAGTTCTTTAAATAACTTCAACTGTATCATCCTAGTGTAGAGTTCCTTAACATGGTAATATTATAAGGAAAACAGTGGAATCAGAAATTTAAAAAGTTACTTAATTTAGCATAATTAAAAAGATAACCTGTGTATAAAAAATATTAGTCATCCATGTTAATGTTTGAATGTAACCTCTGAAGAGTGACTTTATTGCACTTGTAACAGGTATTTTACAACTTTTTTTGATGAATTCCAGGAGATGTCGTTACAGTGCATCCTCTCAAAGTTAGGAACTATTACAACAGCTTAACTTAAAAGATTAATTTCTAAGGAACTATTGATCTTGCTATAGTGGATTAGTGTAATTGTGTGTATGTGTGCAGTTCTATATAAATGTAACTATAGCATACATACATGTATTTATTAAAAAAGAGAAAGAACCATGAAGAAATATACTTTCAATTAAATGCTTTCTGTAAAATAAGCACTCTGAATACAAAAATGTCATGTCCCTCACCTCTATTCTGCTATTTTGCTGTTTCTTAACACTTCTTCTGTTGCCCCTGCTGTGATAGAGTATGTTCATACTCAAAACTCGAGCTTTTCACTTTTTGCTGTTCAGAGGCTATTTAATTTTAATTGCTCCCCAAGCATAGGCCAATTCATGATGGCAAGAGCAGAGCAAGGATCCTTCACAGATCCTTTGAAGTTTGAAGAGCTGCTATTCACATTGCCTTAGGCTTCCATTCCCACATTTGTGGGAAAATGTAAGTAGTAGAGTGAGCACCTCTGTTATACATACCCAATGTTACTATAACTGCAAAAATCTTGTACAGACTTTATAACGATTTTTTTAACTATAGTCATGGTTTAAAATAAGGATATAGAACAGGTGTTATTTTGCTATATGCTTTTAAAATAGCATTAAAAATACATAATTATGAAAGAATGCCAGTGTTTGAAATAATCAGCTAAACTGAAAATACAGACTGAACATTTTATATGTGCATGTGAGTTGGGGCCGTTTAAAGGATTCTAAATTATCTCTCACACTGCAAAGCAAAATCACTGTTTCTTGTAAATGAACCTATGATACTTGCAAATGTACACTGAAAAGCAATGATTTTTTTAGAGCAATGATAATTTTTAAAAGGAATAAGTTTCTTAAAACTTTGATTTCATACTTTTTGTGAAAGAAATAAATTACTAATATATTTGTTTATGATTTAAAGTGTTGAGCTATATGTATTACACTTTTATTTGTATATGTAGTAGATGTAAGGCAAAAGATATTAAATTCCAATGAGGGCATCTCGGAATTATATATGTTAATGATATTAACAATAATCATTGCTTTCAAACTTTGTTGTTAAATTATGAAATAGAACAAATACAGAAGATATGTGAAAGAAAAAAACATTTGATTCCTAGTGTTTATTTGTCGCTTCATTATATACGATAATTTTTAGGATCCACCTATATCCACTGCACCTTTATTCTGAGCTGTATTTCTGCCCCTGCACCTTCATTTAGTATCTTTGGAAAATCACTGAAATAAATTACCTTCTTATAAGGCCTTCACTCATGTTACTTTTGGGGAAACAAGACCTAATAAAGAGGAATCTTTCTCTCCAAATTCAGCAATTAAAAAATCCCATTTTTATCTGTTTTGATCTGAAAGTCTTTTGTGTTCTGGTGTCAGTGATATTTTACCCTAAATATAACATAGCTAGAAATAAACATTTTATATCATTTCACATATAAATTTTCTGCGAATACAGAAAATATTTCATCTTTCCATTCCTGCGCTTATTGACAATCCTTTCATTTTGACAGGCCTACAACACTTTAGCTGAAATTTCCTTTACATTATAAAATATATTGACCATGGCAGCCAAAGGGATTCTGAAAATTAGTGACTAGCAGATTGCTCTCAATTATAGTCATGAACTACTCCCAACAAAAGAGTTGTGCATTTAAACAACATCTTCAGTAGTTTTCCCAAATCTACTTAAGATGCATGCACATTTTCTTACAATTGATTCATTTCATTATCATAAGCACCAGTAAATTTGCATGAGACATACCATAGTTTTTCTGTGCAAATAAAATTGAGTACTTTTATATAACCTCATGCTATAATTAAAAAAAATATTGCTTTAATTTTGAAAAGAGGACAAGAAATCATAAACCTTGTGCAAAGTGTATTTTAGCATCAAAGGAAATGATGCATTTAAATTGATTTTTAAATGTTAATAAGTTATCACTCCCAATCAAAACTGGGAGTCAAAAATATGCTTTATTAAAACAGTAATAATATTTAAAGATAGCATCAATCATAAAGAAAGAAGCGACTATATGGTAGCTTTGTGGAAGTGTCATATTTTCCAGACTGAAATTGATTTTCCAGAATTCCCTTGTTAAATTATTTCTGCTTAATCTAGTCCACAAAAGACAATTTTGTGTTAGATTTAAAGGGCTGAAGTAAAAGGAGTAGCTGTGTTGCTTTTTTATGCTTGATAGGCCAGCCCTGGGTCACCAGAAACTTTGCCACTGATTCATCCCTGACTTACCCTGACACATCCCCTGTGCACCTGGTTTTGAATTAAATCTGCTGTTCTCCCACTTTATCGTCCAGAGTCTGACTCCTGAATCAAGTGTGGATTTTGCTCTGAGATGAAACATGCAGCTTCTCCTGTAGAGTGCTCACACCATGACGATTAAAATAGTGAGAACTGATAAGGTTCTTAGAATTCTTTGGTAGCTTTCCTCTCATGTGTGGAGGATACCAGTTTGTTCTTGTTCTTTCTGATTTCATGTTCCCTTTATAACAGTCCAATCTGCAGAAGTCAAGTCTAGTACTAGGAGAAGGCTATAGATATAATTGTTTCGTGAAGTTTTTTGATGTGATTTGAAGCCAACTAAATTTATCTTAATAGTGTATTTTGTTATTTCTAACTGATTACTATTGTATCAGAAATAAGACTCCTGTATATATTCTAAACACTCAATAATTAGCTGTAGTAGATTGAGAAAAATCACTATTATAAAATGGAGAATTATGCTTATTTAATTAAAAAACTATACAGCATTAATTTGACAGCATTTATTTTATCTTCAGATTTAAAAACTACCTTACCCTAAAACTTAAGAAAACATTTCCATTGAGAATAGTTCTGAAAAGAATAGCAATTCCTACATAAATAGTTAACATTATACCCAAGACATGAATGTGAGGATGTTCATTATATTGCTCTCAAGTTTAAAAAAGTAGAAACATCTGTATTTCTGGTAAAATAGGAGAACAGTTGCATAAATTAGGGTAACTTTTAAATATCTAGAAGTTATTAAGGGATATATCTAAGTTGCAAAAAATTTACTGCTACAATTTAATAATTTAATTTCAGAGTTTGAACTTTGGTATTAAATAATTTGAAGGAGAATAGAAAACTCATAAATAATAACAAATTTGAATAGTTGATTAAATTTGTTCTCAAGCCTCCACCAATCACTAAAAATAATCGATAGTCAAAATATAAATTTATTTATTTACTTATTTATCATCCTTGTTTATTACTTCACATTACAGAATTTCTCCTCTTAGGTATGGTCACCAAATTTTCCCACCACCAATGTGCCCAGAGTCCTCCACCAAAGTAAAGAACAGAGGGAGAAAGGGCAGTGGTGAGTGACATTCTTTTTCATATCAGGAAATGACCCATCACTTAAGAACAACCACAATTCCCCCCCTTTTTTACATTGTATTATGTTTTAGTCCAGTGACATTGATTTAAAATGCTATATATAACTTGGAGGCATGCATTCACACCTCTTCAGATATATGCTATCATACCATTCTCATCACAACCTATGCTCCTCCACCATAGTTCGTGGGGCCACCTCCCTCTTTGCACCTCACCCCTTAGTCTCCCTACCCAGTAGTATAGTTTTTTTCTTTAATGTGTTCAGGTTTCCTACTACCATGTACTTAAGAGACGTTGCTTTCTCCAATATACTCTTGGTTTCTTTATTGTAGATGAAGTGTTTATATAATTGTGAGTTTATTTTTGGGGTCTCAATCCTATTAATTTTCCTGTATGTTATTTTTCATTCTAATACTATACTCTTGATAATACCAGCTTTGTCGTATAGGAGGAAGTTGGTTGTATCTCCTTTTATCAAGATTGCTTTGGATAGCTGAGGTTTTTTGCAATTACTACCATTCTTGTTTCTCCTATGCACTATCTCCACAAACATGTTGCTTAATATTCTCCCCCACTTCTACCAGTTGTTTATATACTACTCCAGAATGTAAAGATTTAACAAAGCAAATTTATCTCACAATTTTTGTGAATCTGCAATCCAGTGGGATTGGTAGGTTTCCCTGATACAGAGCTTCTCAATGGGCTGCAGTACAACTGCAATGATTCACCTCTTCCCAAGGCTGGACTGTATCAAGACTGGCTTCTCAGCCCATTCTACCTTCTGTGCCCTCATTCTCACGCAGTCATTTTCCCTTCTGTAAAAAGATACATTTATAGCTGAATAGCTTTCATAGACCACTTTCTTCTTGCAGATGTTTGAGGGGCACAAATGCATCTTTTTTGTTTTCCCCAGCTAAATTGATGCTGATTTTTGTTGTTGTTGTTGTTGTTGTTGTTAAGCATAAGTGTTTATATGGCTATGTGGGTCTTTTTTGAGTCTTATTGGAGTTCACTCCCTTAGACAAAAGATATAGCAACAAATCTCTTAGATATGCCTATCTGCACCTTTGATTCCTGTTCAGGGGACTGAAGGTCAATCTCTTACACTTCACAGACACCCTATGGTTTGACTGAGAGGACCTGTGTGGCATACCTTTAATCACTTTAAAGTGGTTTTGTGTGGCTGAGAAGTATGCTGAGGCATCATGTTTGATCTTCCTGAGGTCTTAAAAAGGTTTCACAGTCACAACTTCTGCTTCAGTTTCATATCATATTTTCCTGGTAGTGCTCTAGAAAACTTTTTCTTAATTTTAGCACATTTTCTAATGTTTTTCAAAACTAATTTTTTAATAATGCTTCCTTCGAAGTATTTCTTTCCTCTCACATTTTACTGTAAATAGCAAGCATACAGCAAGCAGTCCCTGCTAAACTGTAGTTTCAAATCTCTGTAGGTAGATCATCATTAGGCACCTGTTCTCCTTTCCTCATAATCACAGATGTCAATGTTTATTCAGTTTCTCTCTATATACAATGACAATGCTTGTTTTTCCTGCCATTTCAAGTAATGTCTTGACTATCCCAAGGCCTTTCAAAGTGCTTAATTCTATGAATAATGTGTTTGGTAAAAATTAAAGCTTAACAATCATTGTCCATTACATTCACTCTGGTTCAAGTGTCACTTGCATGTCAAGATCAGAGTTGTATCCCAACTCTAAGTACAAAGTTATGTAATAGTTACTATTATTGCCTGAATTCTAACCCTGATCTTACTGACTTAAAGTTTCCTTGAGTTAGATATCTAGGTGTGGCTTATCTGAATAGCATTATTATCTCTTGTCTTTGAAGACTCTACAGTTAATTTATTAGCTGAGATTGTAGATATCTCAAAGATATATTGGGTTATAGTGTGTAGTTATATATTGGGTTAGAGTGTGTTCCCTAACTCAGTAACTTGTCTAGCAATTTGTAACATGGCAGATGATTTACTCTAATGATTAGAAGCAAAGAACAGAATAGAGTGATTAAATGAAAGTCACAGTCTTTTGGCAATGTACTTTCATACCCCATTCATATAGCTACATTTTATTCATTAAAAGCCAATAAAAACAATTCACATTCAAAATGAGAACATTATACAAGGGTAGGAACCAGTAGGGGTCATTTTATGGTCTGCATACTACACCCTGGCCATCATATTTCCTCTCTCCTTTAGTTTTTTTTCTTCCTCAATCCTTACAATCATTCAGCTCCTGACAAATACTCAATGTGCTGTGATTTGTTTTGGACTTCATCATTTCACTGAAAGTGCTTGCATCCTGCCAACAAGTAACCCTGCTACTATCAAACCAATTAGACCATTTTTAGGCTCTTTCTGTTAAAACGACAATAGCACAAACTCAAGATACTTTCCTTTTCCCTTATAATGAACTGCACAAAATTATTCCAATTTGAACATTCTTTTAGACACCATTTCTTCTTGCTTGTCTCATTACTTTTCCATCTAACTTTCTTTGAATGTTGATGTTTTCCAAATTCATTTCTGTTATACAGTTTCTTCAGAAAAAATATTACCATCTGCTATGACTATTCTCAAATATATATTCAATGCTCTCTACTTTTATTCTTATGTGTAGTTGTAACTTCTTATAGCAACCTTCTGATTCATATACCTATGAGATATAAACTGTTCACAATTACCATATTCTAAAACATATGTGCTCTTTAGACCTCATAGGGGTAGTAAATATACATTTTGAATCAACAGATCCTAAATAAGTCTGAATTCTCACAAACTCACAAGTTACATCCAGACTCTCATCTTAAAACCTATCTCGGAGAGATAGAAAGGGGAAAAAAAAGAAAACAAAAAAAAAAAAACAGGAGTTTTAAATTACACTATTTATTATACTCCACAATGTCTATAGTACTTGATTACCTAGTGAGGGCATCATTTGACTATATATCTAAGCTAATATTTGGAAGATTATACTAGAGTTTTCTTTTACAAATAAACCTTTTCTAACTTGTCCAAAAATCATGCATAGTTAACTTTAATAAATTAGTTGAATTTGATCACTGACTCCTGTTCACACCAATAACCTCAGTGAGTTTATAGTAAAATTTGAATTACTACAGAAAATCTGTAACAAATCTACATGTTTTTTTCCTGTGCACCCTCAATCTTGCTCAAGGAGTAAGTTTCCACTATACTCTTATGTTTATTGTGTGAATAGTCTTTGCAATCAAAATAAATTTCAAAGTCAAATTTTGAACTGAAAACATTTCGTGATCTGTACTTGTTACCTTCTGTGTTGATCTGTAAAACTTTATTTGCTAGAGTCAATCTTAATTCTCAAAACTTTGCACTTAACCAGAGATAAATATCCTGAAAATTGACAATCAATGCCACAAGGGTAAGAGCACTAATAGTATTCTTACTTTAATCACATTTTCATTTTCCCCATGCATGCACAATCAATACATGTGTCATGAATACCTGTGCAATTAAATATATAGTATCAGACCCTTGTTTTCACTACAGAAAAATATTTAATCTTATTCTATATGAATTATTAAAGTACATCTGTATCCATAAATGTACTCTCTTCCAGATGTCTTTGGTTCAATTGTATCTTAAGTGTATTTTTTCTGTACATTAGGGAATATATTATGTTATGGTGTGTAATTGTTTGGCCACCTGCTGTAACAGTGGCTCACATTATAAAGATATTTGGTCATTAGTCCATACAGTTATTTCACGCATGAGAATTATCATTTTTAATTTGGCAGCAGTGAACTAACACCCCAGCATGTGTTCAAAACCAACACCTCCAAAGAGCAATAAAGAGAGTTGACTAAGTTGATTAAGACAATAAAGCTATCAGAACTGCTCAGGGCAAGCAAAAATGCTTACATCAACTCATACTGGTTATAATTGCTAGTATTTTTTTCTATTTTTCTTAATGACAATAACACAAGCTACTAATTCAGGTTATAAATTAAAATGTACATAAAAGGATAATGTAGTTAATAAATTTAAGAAATCACCCATTGAAACTTTAATTATCAAGATATTTCAATGTAAAATGTATACCATGATAACATACTGAGCTAAATATATTCATATAACAGGCATTCACTCTTCATATTCAGAATGCCATGACTATTAGGAATGAAAATTTAAATGAACTGAAATGTAATTGGCAAAAAAATACACAAGTTTAAAAAGAACATTTTGCTTTCTTGTATCAAGAATTGTGATCTAAAACTACAGTCTTTTTGATGGCATTCTATAATGCAAAAAAAAAAAAGTGGGAAGTTTTCAATTATCTACTAAATGCAGCCTATTTTAATATCTACTGAATATTGTTTAAACAAACTACTTAGCTAAAGGCAGAAACTTGCATTTCTCATTAATATTTTGCTTAACCATCAATGCAGTTTTATTGACTGCTGTTTCTTCTTTGTAAATTTCAATTTTGGGCCATTTTTATAAAGAAAACGATAACACACAGTTAAGAGTTTAATACATAGCTGACGATAAAGTTTGGATGAAATATTTTTCTCTATATCCAACTTAAATATATTAATAATACATCATTTTTATTTTGTCCATTTAGTAAACTGAAATAATTTTATATTCAGCATATAACAGGCATTCACTCTTCATATTCAGAATGCCGAATTCTGAATTCAGAATGCAGAATTCAGACACAATACTAAAATTAAATTAAATTAAATTGCTAAATTACCTCAAAAGAAACAACCTGTATATTCTTAATAGAACATTATTATTGTAAAACAAAGCTTGATGATTTCATTAAATAGAAATTATGTGATGAAAGATGGAAATTAGATTGTTGGTGGTAAGAATAATGTGGTACATACTGATTTATAAAGTTTACTGAAACCTATAATTTCAAATAAAATTAATAAAAAAGGAAATGTGACACAATTTATAAAACAAAGAAGAGTTGTCACAAAACTGGAGTTTAAGAGAAGTATGTATGCAGATTATATCATAGCAATCTTAGAATTTGTTTTCTGCTTTACAGTGTATTCATTCTAAGCATAGTTGTCAACACTACATATTAGAATACACTGGGAGGTTTATTTTGTCCTTTTATGCTTTTATTGAGATATTATTAACAGAAATTGCATATGTTTAAAATGTATGCTATGTTTTGATTCATGATACTTTGTAAAATGACCGTGAACAATGAATTAACATAGCATTGCTCTTTACACATATTTTCATTATGTGTATCCAGTGCAATCAGTAAGATTTACCCATTTTTAGCAAATTTCACATATACAATGCTGTACTGTGAGCTATATTTGCCTTACAGTCTATTAGATTCCTAAAATTTATTCTTATTCAACTGAAACTTTCTACCCTTTAACATGGGGTTTTTAAAATTATAAATACTTGGTCCACTCACCTTTAGATGCTTGTCAGCTGATTATGAAGAAAAGCCTGGTAGCAGAGAAAGTTTTCTGCATAGGTGCTTCACCTTTCCAATATCTTAACATCCTTCACTACAAATAATAAATAAATTTATTTTATATAAAATAATAACAAAGCTTAAAATGACTATATTTTCTGTTTTCTTGTTATCCAAAATTTTGGATATTTATTTAAAGATGGATAGCATATCATCCTTACTATATTATTCAACTCTGAAACAATTCATTTGCACATATTATTTCCAAGAGTGGAAGAAGCATTCCATGATGAATATATAATATATCAGCAGTCATTGATAAAATCAGATATTATGAATTTCACATTAAAATTTTTCAAATGTCCCTTTTGTTGGGAGAAATCTTTGAAGTATCTGGAGCTCTGGAAATATAGCTGTTAAGTCAGAAATTTTTGCTGAACAGGTAGAAAGTCACTTCTGTGCACACAGGTGAGTTTAAGAGAAAATTTTGTTTCAGTTATTTATTTGAAGTGCTAGTTTCTCCTGGGTTACTGGGAATGAATCCAGCTGAGCCTGAGCCTCTGCCACACTCAGCAGAGGCCACAGTTTCTGCCGGAATTACAAATAAACATTAAAAAACACTGCAATGTAAAAACTTCCATATTGAGACCTAGGATGTGTAAAGTATTTCCACTTTATGATTTGCACCATAGTCTGTGAGCAGGTGCGTAATATTTGAAATAATCCGGGTGCAGATCTTCTAATTTTTAATTAGGCATAATGCAAAATTTTGGAAATTGAGGGTTGCTTTATATAGGAACTGATTCTTAGTGAAAGTTCCTTTAACATATATTAGTTCATATTTACTATGGTAGAATCCATAAACAGGATGAGGTTATTTTTTCAAAGTTAATAATTGGAAATAAAAGCAAACATAAAAGAGGATAGGAAAATAAATTAATCTATCTGAAGATAATGTGTATTTTATGTTGTAATAAATGACAGTCCTTAATAGCATAAGTAACCATTGTCCTATGAAGTTTTTATGCTTTAGTTGAAACAGAAGATAGATAGCTCTAAGGCATAACATACTACTTGAAGTCTGAGGATGGAAAAGTTATTACTGTTTGGTGATGGCTTAGAGTAGACAATTTGGGATAGAGGTGTCATAAAAGCAGAAATTGGAGGTAGAGGTAGAGATAATTAACATTATCATCAAACGAGCTAAAGGAAAGAAAAATTCTCAAGCCCGTTCAGGACATAGGAATGTGGGTTATCAGTCATTATGGAGAACATTAAAAAAAAAAAAAAAAAAACACCCATAGGGGTGTGGTAGTGATGGGGATATGTAGATATGTAGAGGACAATTGTGGAGAATTACTGAAACAGATAAAAATTCCATGAAGGAATAAATTCCTCTACAGATCAAACCTGCCTCTTCCAAAAACAACTCAATCTGCCTTTCTGAGTCACCTTCCTTACTTTATTTTCATAAACCTACCCTTTTTGCATGTAACTTAATGGCTTTGCCTCATTAGCAACTCTTTGAGTACCAGAGAAAAGTGAACTCTGCTGAAACTTTTCTGAGTGGTAACCCAAGGAGACCATTCTAATCTCTACAAAACAACATCACTTGTAATATTTCTTTCTAAGGTTTAATATGCAGCCATATTAAGTGATTTAATTTTAGTAATCTTTTGTGTATGTATTTGCAATCATTTATTTAGGCAGGGGAAGTGTGTAACAATCATGTTGTTAACTATTTTTCAGATTTGTGTCAATTGATACTATTTATTTTGTCAGTACTGAACTCTGCTGTGGAATGTATTGTAGTAAATAACAGAAAGTAATGCAAGAACTATAGAGAGAAACTGAGTAAAAATAAATGACATTGTTTAGAAATTTTTCATTTTGTATTAGACTTAATTTATATTCAAAGTAAATGTCTCACTTTTCATGGTGTTTCTACTTATCTGACAATGTTGCCTTGCACATATTAGGTGAACAAAAAGTTTACAAGCATAACTTTATGTATTTTTGAATGAATACATGCCAAATATATTAATTTGGCTTGAGCGCTCTTCTTTTCCACAACTTAGCATAAATTTGTATTCTTATTCTTCTCTTATGATTAAAGCATAGTGTTTTGGAGATGGGGTGTAAGGTTTCCCTTTAAGGCAACAACAAACTGTTGATTGAATGAGGGCTAGGTTAAACAATACAAGCATAAAATCCTTCTCAAATAGGACTGTATGCTTGTGACCAAAAATTCCATTTTATTCAACTACTGGAATGTGAAAAGCATTCCAGATGGATGAACTTGGAAAGCAAGGATCTTTTCCTCCCCAACTCTTTTTATATCTTCTTCATTTAAAAAAAAAAAAAAAAAAAAAAAAAAAAAAAAAAAAAAAAAAAAAAAAAAAAAAAAAAAAAAAAAAAAAAAAAAAAAAAAAAAAAAAAAAAAAAAAAAAAAAAAAACCTCTCAGAGACAAATTTATTATTTCTGGTGATAGAATCACAGCTAAAATCTTCCCAGCCAATCATGGGAGAAACATAATTAGTTTGGAGAATGACATACTTGGAGACTAGCAAATATTAAAAAATATATATACTGTCATCATACATTTGAATAACTATTTGACATTTAAAAATCCCTGGCTGCAAAAATGTTGACATACATATTCCCAATTTATATAAAAGTGGCTTCTTAATTTTTGGAAGCTTTCTCTTATTGATCTTGTCTCTAGTCTTGAGATGTTATGTAATCATTCTTAATCCCCTTTAATCATTTGAAGATAATGAAAATGTTAAAAAAAACTTGTAAAGTTATAAGTAAGTCAAGTTTAATAACACATTAAGATACAATATTGATATTTATTAATAATTGACAAATAATTTCAAAAATATTATTGCAATTTATATTTTCTAAATAAACTGGGAAGAAATAATATTTCTTAAAATTAAAAGTGAATAGGTTTCTTATCAAATTTATTTCTTTATAATCAATATTAAATATGTATTATAAAACAGGTGGCTTTTCCATATTAAAATTAGCATGAATAGTATTATAGGTTTATTAATAAACATAATTAATCTGAAAATTATCTTAACATTTATCGTGATAATTTTAGAATTTCCTGATAGGATAATTTAAAAATGTGATTTCTGTATTCTACCACTAATGAAATAAATCATGTTATTGTCCAAACCTCTAACAAAATGAATCATGCTATATTAATCACGTCTTAACAATATTTATCTTAACAAATTCTCCAGGTGTTTTATGACTAACAGCATCACTTTTTATTCATTTTCTAAGGTTATGACATTTTGAAAAGTAGGATCATTTTGACCCAGGGACAGGTTTTATATTAAAAGAAATATGGTTACAGGCCCAAATTGAGTGAATTAAATTGCTCCTGGCAGTGTTTAAGGTTTGTTTTTATTATTATTATTTCATTTTTAATGTGTCTGTCTTACATTCCATAAACAAAAATATCCTCTCATATTGGGCCATATATTCTTTCTTAGATGTTATTTCCTCTAAAAAATTTCTGGATTTCACAGGTTTCTCATTCAATTATTAATGGGTGTGATGTCTTCCAGCGAATCATTGTGCTGTTAATAGTTAAAACCAGTTTGATCATCATAGATCATTACAAAACCTTAGTCAAGTGTAGTTAACAGTTAAGTATTTCTTTAGGGTTTGTTGTCTTACCTGTAACAATTTAAAAAATCTCATCATTGATACCTATTAAGTACTTCAATGAAATTGATGCTAATTCTGTTATAATAATAGGGAAACTATAAGTTTTATGTGTTCAATGTTCCTCTGGAGATAAAATGGCAATATTTAAGGGAAAGATGCGAACATGCACCGTAAAATATGCTTACTATTAAAGTTAGATAAACCTAACAATGTACCCGACTTATTAACATTTTCTAAAGAATTGACTGTTTTAAAGTAAGCAGCTTTATTTTTAATTAAAGTTGTGACTCATGAGAAAAATATAGGCAAAAAGTAGAAATGTATGTGCATGTGCATGCGCGGGTATGTGTATGTTACACTTCTTGAACACTAAACAATTTAAAACATGCATCATATTTTGTGTTAAGGGTCACACATTGACAAATGTAATATTCTGAGCCATAGTTCTTGAGACGTAGGGAGTTCAGGTTGAAATGATTCACTAGAGGTTTCAGTTTATTTAGAATGAAAGACAAGAAGGGCATAATTCATAAGAACCTTCTAAGTAGTGTTCAAAGAGTTTATACTGCCTTTTGTAATCTACCCCTCATGAGTTCAGGGATTCATGGTCAAATAAATGTGGACTTTATGGGATTATAATTGCTGAGTGTAATGCTAACAAAAATAACTTTTGTTCTGTTCATTATTGTAACTCATCAGTTTGCCAACACCTATGACTGATCTGGGAAATAGCTAATCATTTATTAATTTCAGATTCTTTATTGTCTTGTCCTATTATTTTATGTCTAAGTGTTTGACTATGTCCTTATTCTTCAATGTGTGCTTGATTCAATTTTCAAAATAATCTCTTTCCTAAAGAATTTTAGTTTAAACCCAAGTTCAGCAAAAAAAAAATTTCTCACAAAATATTTTTTAATCTAGAGTCAAAATAAAGAATAAAGTCATATAGAAAATAAAGAATAAAGTCATGTAGAAAATAAAGAATAAAGTCATGTTGAAAATACTAGAATTTATTTGTTGGCGATTATACTTGCTGAAATACTTATCTATAAATGCTTTCCTTCTGAAAGCCTAGATGCTTCTAAATCATACAGACTGAAATTTTAGAGAAACATGTCTTAAGAAGCTTTTCATATAGACACATTTATTTCCAGAGAAAATGAGTTGACTAAAAAAATGAAAATTATAAAGCTTCATTTTCTCAGACAAATTTGCCAAGTCAAAAATCTTTGAATCTGACATATACAAACAGTGACTGTTATGGTGATAATGACAGTAACTGACCTCTGTTTAGCTCCAATAAGTAATTTGAATGCTATATAAATTTGCTTGTTTTATATATATATATATGTATATATGTACAGTTATTTATTAGAGATTTGGTAGGAACCAGCTCCATTTTACAGAAGAGAAAAGTAAGGCACAGGGGTAAATTATTGTACACAAAAGCAAATATTTGATAATTGGTAAAGCTAAAATTCAGTCCCAAGCTATTTATTTGGTAAATAAGATTTCAAATATTGAATCAATCAAAATATGCCAGAAAATAATCATGGGGGAAAGTAAAAATAAATGAAAGGATAAAATGATTGGGCTTTATTATTTTTATCAAAAATATTGTTTTATGGAGAAATTAATTAAAATCTGTAGAATTTTTTTATTTAAAAAGATGTTTGCAACATCAAATAATATTCTCAGTAGTACACTGACAAGCAGTATTGTGGGAGAATATTACATTTTTTTATAAAAGAAGCTTTTATTGCTTTTTTTAAATGCGATAATATTGATTTACTTAGTGTTGGTATTTTAAAAGTACAGGATTCCCACCACTCTCAGGTATTGCCACCAGAATTCACCCACCACCCCATGAATCTCGGTTAAAAAGATACAAACGGAAAGAAAAAGTGATTATATTGTATACAAAGCTGGTCATAGTTAGAATTCAGTTTGGATCATTTTCTGACTGAACAGTATAGTCAAGAATCCTTGTGTTCTTCTTTCAGCTCTATGACCTTCAGTTTCTTGGTTTTGGTTTCACACTTATGTTCTAGGTTTTGTAAAATGGTTGCTATGGTCCAGTCATCATGCCATAACCCAAATTCTGTCAAAACAAAAAAATATCCCTATTTATCAGCTACTTACCATTCATTTTTTTAATGGAGAGGATATTTGTAAAGTAAAAAAAAAAAATGAAAAGAAAATCAAATTTTGTAAAAGGCAAAAACTTTTATATCCTATCCTTCTCTGTTCCCTTCTTCTGTTTATAATTATTAGGAAATATAAACAAAAATTGCATAGTAAATTATCTTTAGAAATTATTTTATTATCTGCCATCTGCCGAATTGATTATGTTCTCACTTAACTGACAAAAAACAAAGGAGTTTAAGTATAATCCTTAAAAATAATTTGTAACTCAGGTAGTGATTTTGTTAAATTCTTAAGACTGGTGCTAGAGTTTAAAACTACAGGTATTTTTTGTTGTTGATGTTGGCACCACCAGGAGATTTTTCATTTAGAAACAATGATCAACACTGAGACCATTAATGCAACAGTGCACATAGCCAAAACAGTGATGATTAGCGCTCAATGAACTAGACCCTAAAACATATAAGTTTAAAAAAAATTACAGGTGTAGGTTGGAAAGTTGAAATAATTTAAGAATGTAACAAAGTAGATGGAAAATAAATCATGGTTATCCTTTTTTGTTGTGTGCCCTTGTAGTTGTAAATCTGAAAATCAATGTTCCTTGTTTCTAAAATGTGTAAAGTAATGATTACATCATGATTGTGTAATTATAGATATAATAGACACTTTTATCCAGACAAAAGGTAAATCCTATGTAGAATAGGGATTTAATAAATTTTCATTTTTGTTGTTTCAAATATATTTAATGTCAATGATAATTACATAATAGAATTTAATTTTTCTGAAATTAATGCATGTCAATAATGATAAAACGTATCTTTGTTTTTCATTTCAGATATTTCTTGATAATAGAAATAGAATTTATTCATGTATTGACACTTTTTCCAACTTGTTTAGATTTGAATGCTTTAGACAAACACAATCAATGTTGATTGTATTAATCATGAACAGGAGTATTTATAAACTTTTCACTAATACTACAGGACTTATAACTGATATTCATTTATAAATGATATTCACGTAGGATGAGTGAGTTCTCAGGGTTTTGACAGTTCTGCCATAACCCTTATAACCAGCACGTGGGGAACTGCACTCATCCCATGATTGTGTGTGCTTTGCCCAAAAGGTGTGTGCATGTATAAGTGGGCACATCTGGACCTAGGAGGAGACAATAAAGGGGCAGTGTCACCCTGGAAAGGAAGAGTAAGTGAAGGGGAGAGCATAAAGGGTTAAAAAGGGTTAAAAGCATGAGCAAATGCCTGAGCAAGACGGAACCCAGAGAAAGAACGAGGCAATTCCTGGCGGCCTGGAAGACTTGCCTTCCTCCAAGCGGTGTGTCTGTGTAACTGCCAGAACCAGTAAAGGAGTTACCCAGATTTGCTATACCTGTGCACTAAATTGGCGTCACAAACAGGACGGTTGGACTCAACCACATTACATCACTAGTGCCATTCTCCATGATCAAATTAACCCACCTTCCACCAATTTCTTACACTCTCCTATCCTTCCCCTTTGATAATTAATGATTTTGTAACTGTTTAAGAATTTTGCGTTGTGTAGTGTTTTTGCGTTGTGTAGTGTTTTGTATGTTTGCTTTGTTTGCTTCTATTTCTCATAAGTGAAACAATCTATTATGAATAATAATTTTGCATTAGGGAAACATGAAAACTGCCTGCAGTTTTAGTCTAGTCTAGTCTAGTCTCGTGATTATAAAATATATTATTTGATGTATACCACAATAATTGTATTTAAACCCATATTTTCACATGAAGGGAATATTTAAATCTGTGTTTCACATCCTCAAAGTGCTGTTCTGGTTCTTTTTAATTTTAGCCACTGCGCTGATAGGACTCCAAGGAAAACAAAATGGATTTATCCATCACTGAACACAATTAATTGTATATTGGCCTCTTTAGGAATGGAGTTAGATAAAATGACTTAATCACAATTTTTCCGGGGAAATTATAAATAATTAACCACCCTGACTATGACTCTGATAAAAGAAAGTGAAACTCAGCACATCCAAGCAAATGGCAATCAGATAAGAAAATTTACTTATAAGAATGCTCCTTTATTGTAACTGATTCTGCCCCATATAGAAATAACCAGTAATTGAAAATCTGACTTTTTAATCTAGATCTATGTAACACTGGAAAAAATATACTAAAAATATCTATATTATTTAATAAATGCCTCCAGTCTTCATTCTTGTTCATCTCAAAAAACTTGAAATTTCATGAAATGAATGTGAAATATTACATTCAATCAACTAAAACCTTGAGCAGTTTTTTATAACCCATAGTAAAATATGTGTTGGGCTTATGTATGGAAAATTAATTGTGCAAGGATAGTTTAAATATAGCTAGTTGTTTTATGTATAGACTCCCCCAAACTGTACATTCTGTGACCCAGTGAAAGTTGTATATTCATTGATACTGCACTTCATTGTATAGGTAATTTCCTATTCAATGTAGTATTGATTTCAAATAACAAATTCCTTTGTTTCAAGTATATTTAGTACTTTGATCACTGTCTTATACAGTGAGATGTCTCAACAAAGTACACAAACTTGCCATATTAGTTTGAGTTTGGCATCCATCATTTCTTCCTAAACCATCCTCCTTAATAAAAAGAAAAAAATAAAGTCTTTGTTCACCATATGAGATGTCTGATAGTTGATTCTATCATCAACACTTGAATCACCTTCTGTACCTGGAAACATTATCTGTGTAAAGTAGACTGCTTTGGTTGGTCTGGTCCTCATTATCCCTAAAATAAAATAGCTGGGAGATGGTGTCTAGCTGCATTAGTAATTACGAACCCTAGATGCATGGTGTAGGTAACCTAGAGCTAATCAGAAATTGTATAAACTAAGTGTGCAAGGTGTTCCCATTGCCCAGATAAAGTTCTTTTGCATTGTAAAGAAACTGAGTGTTTGTGAAACATAGAGGACAAGGAGATATGAACTGAAGGAAGTCAGAGACATGATTTGATGCCAGAGCTAAGAAAGAATTCATGAACCATCTCTGGGGAGAGAGGTGCTTCTATACAAGCCAAGATGGTTTTAGAGAATTCAGACACCCTTGGCAGAATTCACAAAAGATTCCTGAAAAGAAAGATTATGTTTCAGTAACTGTTAGATTTCAAGACAGCAAAAATAGATTAGGAGATTCCCTGATTCATGAAATTCTAATACCTTCATTCCTCTCTATGGAATTATAGAGTGAGATTTAAAGATTTACTAATGACATGGAAATAGACATTCTGTTTCTTAACCAAGATTACTGGGCTGTTTCTAAAATGATGTTCAGGACACTATATTTCTTAAGAGCAAGTAGTAAAAATTGGATTTTGCATAAGGTCATGCAGGAACAAGGAAAGCAGTCTATGAATAACATTCAAGTAAAGGAGAGTTGAAAACACATGCTGGTGTATTTGTTGTGCAATAGGTCATATATATATGTGTGTATATATATATATGTGTATATATATGTGTATATATATATATATAGTAAGATTGGTTATGCATAAGCAACTGTAACAAGGATAATCACATCTTTTCTGCTATTGCTATATATTTCTGCTTCCTATTTCTAGGCAAACTTGTCTAAGCAGTTATTTGTTTTCATTCTTCTAATATCACAGTTCTTCAACATATGACTATCCTATCTATCATTCTCATTGAATGTTTCATGTTCCTAAACATAGTGAAAACATTTCTTTATATAGCCAGCTTAATCATTCTACAGCAACAGACACACATTTTCTTTTATTATTGATATAATTATTTAGTTATTTTAGAGACTATTTTAGAGACTATTCTTGATCATCTATTTTTCAAGTTTCTGATATCAATATTGCCATAGAGAAACCTCTAGGGCTCTACTCACTTTTTGTGTACATTTGTTTTCAATTTTTTTACAGAATCATCAGCTTTCTGTTGTGTGTGTGTGCATTATCTTTTGTTAATAAATTCTATCTTAGTCTGAAATTCATACCTTCCAGTCTATATCTACAAAAGTTTACTTAAAAAGCATAATGTAATATAGCATTCTATAGGATAGCATAACAGCTTATCAATTTTATAGATATAATATAGCCCTATTTGTATTATTGATTTAAATTACTGAAAACTATTTAGGTACTCTTTTTAAATCCCATTAAAATACATTATTACCAAGACAGAACATAGAAAAATTCAATCCTCCAACAAATGTAAAAATTAAATTCTATAGCAGTTCTATCAAATATTTCTTTAAAGCATATCTTGTTTTCACCCACATTTCTCTACATCAAGTTTACTACACACATGTCTCACTAGGACAAATGGGCTTTTTTTGCAACAACAATCCCTATTTTCCACTTAGCATTCATTCTCAATAATCAGTACCTAGAACTTTTGAACATATACTCAGAAAAAAATTATTCTCTAATAAAAACTGGGAATAAGGCTTCCAGAATAGAATTATGAGATACCAAATGAAACATCTATTGAGCTGATTAAATTCAGCATATCTGGAGATTGACTAAAGGTCTGCTAACAATTGAGACAGATTTATTCAAGGAAATCTGTGGAAACTTGGTATATGCACAGGAAGAACTTATGTCAGACAACTGACTGATCTTCCTATGACTTTATTTTGTGAAAAAAAATTTTTTTAGATGATTTGGATTCAAATGGAAGCTGCCATAGTTGTTAGTTGACTGGAAGGACAGCTATTCTGTTGGTATTGACAATTGCAAAATCTCAGGAAATCTCACCTTTTCATGGCTTCAATTTGTTGAAACTTATCTCAAGAGGGTAGCAATAGCCAGCAAATATCTATTTTCTTACCTCCCAATTCCCACAATGTAGGAAAAATCCAGGAAATGCAGATAGAGATTAACTTGGCCTACCTTTTTGCACATCACCATGTGGTAGGATTGCTGCAAGAGTGAGTCTTGATAGCTGAACATCAGCTTGCATCTCCCCCCACTTTCATGAGCAGAAGATATATTTCAAGTACACACCACAGGCAGAGAGCATCAGTGATTCTGTATTTGACTGAAGGCAATCCATAGCTACAGCTTGATCAAATAGAAGTTCCAAGATATTTTGTATAAATTTCAAAGATTCACATATCCTACACTTGCCAAGGGGCCCAGTTTAAATTGGCTAGAACCTGAAGCAATGTAAGTCCAAGGAATTGTTAGAAACATGATAGAACACTAAAGGCCTCAGCTAGAAATCAGTAGAGGCTAGATCATCAGTAATCTTAGTGAACTGATCTAGGGAAAAGATTCAGAAAGAATCTCACTAAATCCAGTCATCACTAGAAGGCAAAAAGAATGATGTATCTCTTTGCTTTTGGCTTTTGCAGAATAACATCAGGGCCTTTATGTTATGGGGGGAAATATAATTCATAACCTAATCCAGCTAAGTCACTAAACAATTCAAATAAATACCAGTAAGAGACCCAAAGAAGGAAAGATTAGTTTCCAAAAGTGTTAGACTTATTTTGTAAATTATTTAGTCTATCATAAAATGTGAGACTTTCAAAGAAAATGACAATCTCACTCATCAACAGAAGGAAAAAAAGGCAATATAAAATTGTTTTTGAGGTAGATAATATAGTGTATATTTTTGAGCAAGATATGAAGGTATAAATTGTTATAATAATATTGTATAGCTGAAAGAATTCACATATAAAAATATAAAGGTAGTATGATAATGTTTCATTAACTAGATGATATTAATTAAGAAAAATATAAAGTGGTAACCAGAAAATTCTGGAGGAGAAAAGTATAATATAAAAATAGAAAATATCATTAAAGTCACTCTTTGAAAGTTTTCAGAAAAACCTTAAACTTGAAGGAAGACTGATTCAGTTTATGCAATCTGAAGAAGAACGAACAAAATAAATGAAGAAAATTGAGCAAATAATGTTTTGAAAATCTGAACTCTCTTTTGGGAAAAAACTGACAAGCTTTACAATCCCATATTCATCCTGAAATGCAAGGAACCCAGATGAGTCAAAACTACTGGTAAAAGAACAAAGATGAACAAATTTTATTTCAAAACTTATGAAAGGGTATAAAAATCAAGATATTAGATTACAGGCATAAAAACTGATAAATGTATCAGTATAATATCAGTAAAGATTAAAATCTTTATTTTTATGGACAATTATTTTTACCAATACTTCTAAAACAAATAGGTAAAGAATAGTCAATAAATAAAAGAACAGATAATCCATAATAAAATGAAGTTATACTTTCTAATAATAATACTTCCTAACAGCAAGAAATTAACTTCTAGTCCTCAACATGAATGTCATACATGAAAAAAAAGAAGAAGAAAGGGTAAAAATGAGTTAACTTTTATGATTTTGGATTAGGTAACAATTTCTTATAAAAGACATCAAACAAACAAGCACCAAGTACAAAAAAATATATTTTTTATGAATTATAAATATTTGTGCTTCAGGGCAACCAAACTGAAGTACACAGCTTGGGGTGGGGGGGAGCAGGGAGGTGTGAACAGTCAGGAAGGGAAGGTGGTAGGCAATCTGGGAATTACAAAGATGTGACATTTATATATAAATAAATTATTTAATATAAAAAATAAAAGTAAATGCTTGTGCTTCAAAGAACACCACCTAGAAAGAAAAACTGACAGAGTGAGGAGCAACATGTGAAATTTGACTTTTTGCTAAAATCTATGGAATTGCTTTGCACTTCTTCCTTTCTCTCTTGTCCCCTTTCATCTCTGATTACCTATATATCACTCATATTCTCTAATATTTTGGTGTTTGTTCACTATAAAACTCTGCCAACCATTGAGGTTTGTTCTCATGTTCATACTATTGCAGGATCTGTATTTTGTTTTCAAACATATTAGTCTTTATTATGCTATTTTTTTTTATTTTTTGGTATTACACAAATATAAACATGATTTTATCTATCCTCACAATTCTTCTGTCACCTTCCAAATCAAAATCAGTTTATTCTGACTTATTTTAAAAACTGTCTCCATGATACTTCAGAATAGTTTAATGTTTTACTCTATCATCACTTTCTCAAGTGATAGAGATAGAATATAGTTTTTATAAATGTAGTGAGCATGATGTTCTTGGGTCTATGCAGATAGAGTGCCTACTGTAACACCCCATATGAAATAGTCTCAATTACTAATTGTTAATTAAATAAAAAAAAGCACTGTCTACTGCATAAGTTGTGCCTGGCCAGAAAATATGCTCTAATGGTGAAGAAAATTGAAGCTAAACATCAGAATGAATAGTGCATTTACTCTAAGCAGTATTGGTTAACATGTAAAAAGTTTCAAATGTCCCAAGTCTTTATTTTTGTCTACTCCATCGGAACTCTTCACCTATAATATGAGCTGCATAAAATTTTCAAATAGGATTTTTTAAATGTGCCTAGTGAATAAACATTAAAAAATGTTCAAATAATATAATATAAGCAATGACAAACAAATGGAACTCCATCAAATGATATGCATAAGAAATTATGCATATGAAACTTATACCTAAGAAACTTATGCATATCAAGAAAAGTAACATTAAAATTTAATGGCACAACTGAATGGGAGAAAATATTTGTACATCATACATCTAACAAGAGGCTAATAGCCAAGATGCACAAAGGACTCATTCAACTCAAAAAGAAAACCAAAAAATTCAATAAAAAGTAAGAAGAGCTACATTGACACTTCTCCAAAACAATGTCTATGGACACAAGAAAAAATGTTCACATCACTTGCCAAGATTCTACACATTAAACTCACAAAGAGCTACCATTCACTCTCATGAGAATGGCTGATACCAAACAAACAATAAGAATAACGAATAATAAGAAACAGCAAGCATTGGTGAGGGTATGAACCCCCAAAAAACCCACTTGAACCATTGGATGCACACACTTTCAGCCCCTATGGAAAATAATATGGTTTCTCAAAATAATAATAAGTTTTCTCAAAAATATTAAAAATAGATGTGCCACATGATATAGCAACCCCCACTCCTTAACATCTATCAAAGAATGTTAAAATATTAATGCAATTGGGTGTATGCACTCTTACATTTATTGCAACACTATTTTCAATAGCCAAACCATCAAAACCACCTAAGTTTCCAGTGAGAGATAAGTGGATTAGAATATGTGGTACATATACATGATGGTACATGATTCAAATATATACAAAAGGGGAAATCTTGCCATTGGTGACAATATGATAAAACTGGAGAAAAAAAATTAAATGAAATTAGTCTAAGAGAAAAATAGAAAATTGGTGTATGATTTTATTCAAATATAATATAGGAGATATTATATATATATATATATATATATATATATTTGACCCACACACACACATGTAAACCCTGTTCATAAAACAAACAAACAAACAAACAAAACAAAACTCACAAAATCAAACAACCAAAAAACCCCTAGAAATATGACTGCTGAGTTGAAGCTATTTGAGAATGAGGTGGAAAGTGGAAACTAAGTGAAGAGTGGAGGGGAATCCAAGGATCCAATGATATATGGTAAAAGATATGGGTGCCTCATTGGTGGGTGTGGTGTGGTGATGTGTGAATATGTTCCCCTGACTCATATAGAGATATAAAACATTACCTGAGTAATACAAATGAATGGATAGATGATTTTAAAAAAGAATGATATTGCAACAATATAGTGAGACACTCCTAAGTGACCTTATTAATTCCTCCCTTGCTATCAGTGCATTCCTATCCTACATCAGAATTTTTTTAGTCATATATAGATAACAACCTGGATTTCTTTTGTATTATTCTATTTCAAAACTAGGACTATCTTTTGCTGTGCCATTGATTTTCTTTTAATAGCCCTATTAACTTTCCAATAGATTATCATCTTTATCTACCTATCTATTCACCATCAGAATTAAGTCTTTCTTGGAAAATTCATGAGTATAGAACAATTTGAGTTTGACAGTTATTTTATCCATTCAGTTTTCTTCCACAATTTTTGTAAAGACTTTTTCTTTAAGCCTATAATTCAAAATATCTTTATGACAATAGAAGTAATATGCCCTTGTCACTATTTATAGTTATACAATAGGTGGTTTTTAGAATGCTTTCAAATATATTAAGATATATAATATTAGCTATAACTTTTTTTCTGACTTAATGTATAACAAGCTGAAAATCTAGACTTTTAATATTTTTGCCTGGCTTTTAAAAGTTAGTGGACAGAATGCAAACTTTAGTAGCTCATACATGTCTACTTAGGTATTACAACAAATCCCTGTTTTCAGGAATTCATTCCTTGTCCCCTATTGTTTTTTTCTCTTGTCTCTGTTATCACTTACTTTTTCCCCATTCTTACTCCACATCCCTGAAAATTATCTCTCATTAAATAGTTCGCTTACACCCACAACTCTTACAATGATCTCTATATAAATATTCTGACAGTTGCCAAAATAAAATTGTACCTAAAATCATGAATAAGAGACTGAAAAACAATGTCTTATTTGTACCAAATCATAAACTTTTTCAGCACTTAAATAGTATTGACACAGAGGGAGAGAGAGATGGAGAAGATCCCCCAAATCACAGAACCTTCCTTCTCCACAGCATAGAAAACTCCAATTCTGTTTAACTTAAGAAATTACATGATTTTTGTATGTTCTCTCATGCACACCCTTTATTAGTTTGTATTATACTTTAAACCCTGAAACTTCATAAGGGTAAAACATGAATTTCATTTATTTTCATATATCATTCACATGCCTTCAAGCTTGATCAAACACCTGTGTTCATTGCAAGCTTTCAATGAGGTCAGTCAGTTTCATAGTTTGGTAAAACTAAGTCATAATTTCATACCTCATACATTTCCCAATGTCACTAGAAATTTCATTGAATGAATTATTACATTGCATGTTTAATATGTTTTCTGTATATCTCTATCTGATATAATATATAGTTATCATCTGCATGAGCTTGTGTGACATTTTTCACAATTCTTTGCAAATTCAAAAATAAAAATCCTTGATATAAATTCAAACTGGAAATCATTTACCATTCTATACCTGTATACTTTTGAAATGGGTTATATGTTAAAAACTCAGTTTTCTTTTCTATGTTTATAAAAACAGTATGATCAAATTACATAATGCAACATGTATTATCATGAACATCATGCACAAACCCCCAATTACTTTATAAGACTCTACCTTATCATTTAACTCTAACAGAATGTGATTTCAACTCATTTTTTTATGTTTCATAGATAAGTTCGGAAGTTTAAGTCAATAGATCATGAGAAAGAAGATATAGAAAAGGAAGGAAAGGATTGAAATGAGTGGATTTGGGATGTTCATTCTAGTTTTGTGTTGTAGACTCTATAATATTTGCAAAGACTGATAGCTTAACATTGCACATATTCTAATACTTATGGTTTTTGTGGCAAAACAAAATTTAGTGATTTGAAGAATACAGTTGATTCAGTTGGGTTCATAGCCATATGGAATATTTTTCTAATTAGCATAAATACCCCTAAATAAAATTGAAATAAAAAATATAAAATAAACATTTAAATATGAGATAAAAATGAAATAAACAATTCAAATTGTAAGTATAATTAAATATCTTATACCTTTTGAATCTACGTATCTAGTGCTAAAGAGATCATTGAAATTTATAATACATGAGCATATCTGAGTTATTGAATAGTATTAGAAAGGTTGAAAATATAAAATGCAGTAGATCATATTTACAATAGATATATAAGCAGTAGATACTATATATGTATATAAAGTAGATACTTTTCTTGATCACTTTGTCCTAAATAGATTACCACTGTAAACCCTGTTCATTCTCCTTTTCTGATCTTATTCCTCACTTTTTCCCTCTCTTATTCTTCTGGTTGTCCCCATTGCAGTCAGGTTTGAATATATCTGACACTCTATTTTTCTATATCCCATATATATATATATATAAAACCATCCAGTATTTGTTTCTCATTTTCTAGATGATCTTGCTTAGTATTATTCTCTCCAATCCATCTATGTTGTCAAGAATGGTAGGAGCTTTTTAATAAGTGCATATAAAATCATACACATACATAATATAATATGTACATATATATGTATTGTATGTATGCATATATACATGTATGTATTCCCCTGTTTTGGGGCACTTAGGCTGTTTCTATATTGTGGTCATTGTAAATATGCAACTATAAATTCAGGACACAAGTTTCCTTTTGAATGAGTGCTTTGGTATTCTTCTAATGGATACCTCACGTGTATGTGTGTGGGGGTGTGTGATAGGTAACATGACTGAACCATTTCACTCTTTTGAGAAACCTCTATACTGTTTTCTATGGGGGTGGGTCAGTCCAGTAACCCACCAACAACTTATAGTAAGGTTCTTTTTTCTCTACATTTTTCCAACACTGTTTCTAGTCTTTTAGACACTGTATTTATTTTTATTTGTTTTAATGTTTTGGAATATAGCATGCCTTCCCTTGGTATTCCAAAACAAAATACCACAGGCTAGGTGGTTTAAAAACAGAAATTTGTTTACCAGAGTTCTAGAGACTGAGAAGTCCAAAGATAGGGCTTTTGATAAGACGTTTTTCTCTTCAGCAACTTATTTGCCACATCCTCAATTGGTCTTTCCACCGTGTCCTCATGTGTGTGAAGAGCCATCTCTGGTTCTCTGTTTCTTGTAAATCTTGTCAGACTAGGACTCCGTCCTTTGTCTTTACTGCATCTTAATTGCCTCTCTAAATGCTCAAAGTCACAGTAGGGTTTAAGACTTCAACATGTGGATTTTGGGGGACATAATTCAGCTCACAGCAAAATAGATATTGACTTGTGCCATTAAGATATTATTTCTGAAAAAAATTCTAATAGCAAGGGAATTCCTGGAATACAAATATATTATCTTGTAATAGTAATTCTTACATTTTTATAGCAGAAAATCAAACAAGACAAAGTTTGTTATTTTTAGATAAAATTGACCTTTCAGTAGTTCAAAATGAATCAGCATTCAATAATCTCTTATGTAAAGCACAGCTAATAAAAGGAAAACTGAAGTGATTAAGGGACACTTTAGAATTAGGACTTGGACCATAATTATCCACTAGTCAAGACCAAAACCATGAATAATGAATAGAAGAGAAGTTAGAGATAATGCTGGAGGGAAGTGTTGTCTGACTTAATTAATAATACCAAGATAAAGTGTTTTCAATGGGAGAAAGATTTGAATTTCTCATTAGCTATATATATTTCCTCAATTTAATAAATAATAGCATTCTTGGTTGCTATATAAGTTTAACATTGTCTTAAGAACCATATTTCTTGTAGGTTAGTTATTGCTGCTTTTGATTAAAGATGTCATAGCTATTGAAAACTGATTATTGATTTTCAGTGATATTGTAGTTTTACCTTTTTTGTCATTTTAAATAAACTTGTAAGCTTTACACATTACAATATTGTGACATTATTTTCTTCACACATTCTCACACCATTCTACATTTTTAAGTGATTAAAAGTTAATTCATGCATTTTCAGTATGTATTATAAACTATAAATATCCATTATTTAAAACTGAATGTAGCTTGAGTTTTGAGCTCTCTCAAGCTTTATCATCTGAAATTGTGTGTATGATTGTGTGTGAGGAAACCTGAAAAAAATTTCTGAATGTCAACAACTGAAAGCCTGTTCTTGTTCTCTCCTATATAAGTTAAAACTCTCCATTTAGTAAAGCAATTGTAACTCTCTCATGTGAAATCCATAAGCATCACTTACTTAATTAGCTTCATATTTTATGGTAAAACATTTTGTAGTTTCTAAGAATTATTTGTTAGTTTTTTGCAGTTGGTTTTCTCTGGGTAGTTATATCTCTCAGATCAGTGAATCTATCCTGTAATTGTCTTTTACTTTCTAAGTGTTTTTTTTTTTTTGTTTGTTTGTTTTTAATAATAGTCTCAAGTTCTATACCTTGGTTGCAAAAGATACTTTCATTTTTGTAATAGCTGAGTAATAGTCCATTGAGCATGTTATCCAAAATGTATTCATTCAATCATCAATAGATAGATCTAAATCAATTCTACTCAAGAGAAGGGCGTGGAGGTGATTGAGAAGGTAAATATGATAGTTTAGTGGTTTTCAAAGCAAGTATCCATGTGAAGGTATAAAGCTGTATTCTTGAATTTACATAGTTCTACAAACAAATGGTCAATCAGCATAATTTGATTGAAAATATTTATAAGCTATCCTTATGAAATATAAATCCCATTTGGAATTTTGAAATTAAAAACCTCAAAGAGTAACTAGAACTGAGATGGAGGATCTCCTTTCTAAAATACTTTCAATCTGCATTACTTATAATGAACTGTTTGACTAAGTCATTTTCTAATGATAATTCAACCTAAAACAAAAATGTATCTACATTCACAAAAGGTCAGTTTGATTATTTTGCATTTTTCAGTTCATCTCTACCAAAGCAAATAGAAGAGTGCATACAATTAAGATTAGCTTGTGTTTAATGTATATGGGAGGGCCAAGCACGGTGGCTCGTGCCTGTAAGCTTCAGCCTATGAAGCAGCAGGGGTTGGGTATCATGGTTCGGGTCCCGCCTGGGGCCTGTTAGCGAAACCTGGTTCCAAAAATATAGGTGGACGTGGTGGCACGTGCCTGTATTCCCAGCTACCTGGGAAACTGAGGCTGATTGTTGCTTGAGTCTGTGGTACCCCGGGCAACAGTAGCCTGCGGTTCCATGGGCAAAAATAGCGACAACTAGTCTCAAAAAAAAAAAAAAAAAAAGTATATGGGAAAACAAATATTTTAGAGTCAATTGCAATTGCTTTCATGTAAGAGATAGAAGTGTGGTTTAGGTTGTTTGCTAAGTTAGAAATATATATTAGACCTTTTAAACATTATCCTAAGCTTATGAGTACACAGTGACATATTCTTTACTAACAATATTTATCTTAATATTGATGTATTACAATAAAGAGCAGCTAAAGGCAAAGTTTGAATTTTGAAGTTCATTCACATTAGAAGCTTTGTGGTCCACGAAAAATGATGACATAATATCTTTAGCTTCCTAATTGAACTATTCTGGGTGACATTAATTTATGGTTTTGGAAACTAATCACCTCTGGCCTGAATCTAGCAGTGAAAAATAATAACTGTAATATAAATATTTTAAAAAACTAAGTAACTTAAAATAAGGCTGAGATAAATGTCTTTTTTTCCTCTGAAAAACTCCCACACTATGCTTTATAACCAATTTGTTGCAATTATTCATTCAAAAGTCAGTTTTAGGCATTATTCTCTAAGTGTGGAAATATAAAGAATAATAATTAAGTTTTTGCAATGATTAGGTTTTTACTTTTACTAACAAATGGTTAACTTTTAGACATAATTCAGTGTGACTTTCATAAATAAAGTGTACTAGTCATCTATTGTTATATAGCATAAGCTTTACATTACTGCTCCAAAGGGTTATTTCTGAGAAGTCTAAACTTTAAAAATTTAATTTGAAATTAAATTCATACAAAATTTTAAAATATCATACAGAATTTAAAAATATGCTACAAATCTAATATTTAGATACACAAAAATCTGTTAGTATAGACCAAAAACACTCTCTTCATTCTCCAATTTCTTAACCTTGTATTAATTTGACTATTTGTCACCTGTACCCTTGAGTTCACCACTGTTGGAGTCTCTAACTATGGGCAAATGATAAACTAAGACCAGTCTGTTTTCATCCTTACTATCTGTTTAACATAATAATAATGCATTTTGATTTACTATAGTTTTTGATAGATTGAACTGTTTACAGAGGGGAAATGTAACATAAATGCAAACAAAAAGTTAACAAATTAATCAAATCTGCATTGAACATTTTTTCCCCCACACCAAAAAAAATACTCTTTCAGATAATATTTTCCAAGCTTGAGATTTTTTAATATTGCTTTTATTAGGACATTTTTCATACTGATAGGATTAGAAACTTATAATGCTAGAATTTCTGTATTGCTGGAGAAATAAAACTAAATTATTATAAATGTTTGGTTAACTAGAAAGTATTGCTCATTAGGATTTTTTCTTTTTTTTTTTTTCTATATGAGGCATTATCTTGTTACTCTAAACATCATTTTACTATGTGATAGCATATATTTAAAAATAACTATATTTAGTTTTACTTAAAACTGAATACATATATTAGTAGATCATTGAAATTATTAACTATATCGAAAATATAGTAACTGAACTCAGTTACTGTGTTAGAATATTGAAATTGGAAAGAAGCAAAATTGGTCTACTGTATTTATAATCCTCAGCTTATTTTTGTGCTCATATAAAAGAATCATTTTAACTTTGTAGTTTAGTCTAAAATATCTAATGAATGCTTCTATGAAATACAATTTAAAGCCTCTATAGTATGGTAGGAAAAGTTTTACATTGTACATTACACAAAAAAGAATATGATTAAAAACATTTTCAACAAAATTGAAACAACTGAAATAAAATAATACCTATTAGCATTACAAATAAAAGTAAAAATCATTAGTGTTAAAGAAAAAAATATTTACTACAATTTTTACTGACAACTAAGCTTAGGGTCCTCTGAGCCTATAAACAGATTTAGTATAGAGTATAGTAGTATAGTATAGAACATGCTGTAAACTCCAAGTTTAGTTTCATTCAAAGTGATGTAAAGTGCTGTTTTTTTAGTAACACGTGAAATGCATTCACCAAAATGGATCTCAATCTGTTTCAACAAATGTTGAACAATTTCCAGTTTTAGAATCACCAAAATATGTGACTCAATGGTGAGGGGGGTGGGCAGGGGCAGAGCAAATGATTTTATTATCCTGACCTAAAGAAAAAAAGTACATAGCAGACATTAGAAATTTTCCATTCATTTGCTCTTAAATATTCATAAAACTTATAAAAGATGCCTGTTCTAAACCAAGAAGCAACAGCTGACTAGAATTATATTTTTTGTTGAGTGCTTATGGGTCTGCATTTTATTACACCTCAAACTAGACTATATAGTAATATCTAGCATTATCTTCCTGTATTTAAAAATGGAACAGAGGATTTTTTTCTAAGAATATCAATCATCAAACACTTTTAAATGCCAAACATTATCCTTTGAGAAAGATTCTTAAATGACTCTGTGATCATTGAAAAAAGAAAAAGAAATAGAGAAAAGAAACCGACAAAGTTAATGTTGGAAAATACATGTGCATAACAAGCAACATAGTTCAAAAACTCACGTCATTCAACCTGTGCTAATAAGAAAAATTCTCTGGATGAACTATCTAATTGGGTTTAACAAGGCTGTTTATAACTAATCCTAAACACACTAATAGGAAAATGAAGGCCTCTACTCAATGTTAGTTTTGTTCCCTTTAGATCATGCTCATAATTACAGTTTGCTCTTTAATTATTCTGCTTCTCATTTTCAATTTATGATTAAGACCAACAACATACCCTTGAGACAGAAAATGCTGAGGTGGACAGGGATAAGACAGAGGACAGCAATTCCTTTAGTCACAGGCCCTAGTGGCCAAAACTTATTTGTGTTTTGTTCTGTTCTGCTTTGAAGCTAATCAGATACTGTTCAAGGAAACCCGAGTCTATTGTCCCAAATGTAGAGAAAAGAAATATCTTCCTGAAATTTTAAATATATTTCATTTAGTGAGACAGGAAGTGAAAATGCACAGGGATCCTAGAATGATAATACATACTATTTTCAACTTCGTAATGGTTTCATGACTTAAAAATGGCAATTGTTCATGTTTAAGCTGCAACATTTTAAAGAATGATGTAATACAGCAATAAGCACAAGAGTTATTTTATTTTTTTTTAATAAACTCAGTATGTGCAAATCACTGTGACCATTACAGGGGGATTTTTGGTTCCCCTCAAAACCACATAATATATTGATGTTGTTGAGAAAAATAATTTCAGTGATAATAGCATCTTGCTAATTGCAATTTGGAGGTGCTTTCGGTCAATGTTAACATGTTTCTCCAAACAAATAGAACATGGAAATAAAAAAAGTAAATGTTTTTAAAAATAAAACTGATGAATCTATGGAGGATATAAAGTGTTTATTGCCTGTATCTATCTTTCATCAAGTGAAAGATACCATGTTCATTCAAATAATAATTGAAGTTCATGACATTCTTGTGACCTGCCATTACATCCGAAACTAAAAACAGTTTTTAAACTTCAGCATCAATTGTGACAAAGAAAAATTGAAATACACAAACAAAAGTATTAAAATGTAGTTAGACTCCAAGAGAAGCACATATCCTTTGACTTTTTAGTAGTATGAACAATGAAATAGGTTTAAGAGATTAATGTGACAGTATAAAGCAGTGAAGATAAAGCAGAATCCATTGAGCAGATTATTCTTTTGGCATTATTTTAATGTCACTCAGGGCAAAGAGAAATAGCCAGGGCATGCTATGGAGATGTACTATATCATTTGTTTATCATGTGTTGTAAGAGAGTAAAATAATGAGTATTATTTGCTGCATGTAAAAACAAAAGCAAAAGTGCATATATAGACCTATTTGATGTAGTAAAGCAAGCCTCTGGAGAATTTGCAAGTTTTCTCTAGTCCCATTTAAGTGTTTGATACGTTTGATGTATTAATTATCTTTCCAAGGATATGACTCCTAAGTTCTCATTTTAAAAAATCTAGTTATTTTGTCTTTCCTAATATCCTGGTCCCAAAATGAAAGTAGTCTTTTCCTTATCTAAATTCCTTCAACACTCTATTTATGAATCGCAACAGCTTGGCTTTCATTATTATACTGTAGGGATTTCTGTAACATTATAATCAGAATGACGCTGGTCCCGTGAACTTTGAGAGGAATGAAGCATTTCTAGCTAAGTGAATTCAGATTAATTGCTGTGTGATCCCATCCTGAATAATACTGAGCCACAACTTTTTCCTGGAATGGCCTCATAGTACTTTTGAAATCCTCAGTCCTGAGTCATTGTGGCCCCCAAAAGTACAACTGTGTGTGGCAAACAAGCAGTGCTAAGGTTTTTCGTATAATCACATACAGAAGGACAGTCACGGTCAGCCGTGTATGTCCTTAATGTATTATACAAATTATTAGGAAAAATGGTTGCTTCGGTTTTTGTTGATAGTCACCACATTCTCATAGTTTCAGAAATAATGCCAATTGCTAATATTTAGTGAGAACTTGTATCTGACCATATATTATACTTTGTTCTAAGCCTCTTCTGTGGTTTAATTCTTTCTATTCTAAGTTCATATCCATGGAGACAGATGCTGTTATTTTCACTCCCTGCCCCCTTTTTATAATTGAAGAAACTAAACCTCAGAAAGATAAAGCAGTTTACTCGAGCCCTACCTTTTCGAAGTGACGATGCCAGTATTTGAGCCCAAGTAGTTTGACTCTTGGGTCTGTGACAAGATGAGTAGAAGAAAGTTAAAAAAGAGTGAGGGCAAAGAAGCTAATTTGGGAACAGATTGAAGGATTGGTTATACTACTCAGAATATTTCCCCCCTATATTCACTAAGCATATGCAATTAGTCTATCTCCTTGGTCAGCTTTTTATTTCACTAGGTATTATCTTAAACTCAGAAACTATGAGTAAAGACAGTCCATCTTTTGTCCAGAGTTCCAAAATTTTCGAATTATTTAGACTCACATAGGAATTCCTCTAAATCAAGGGTTGGCAAATACATTTATTTATAAGATTGTTCACACAGAGGTCATGCAACTGACCTATATACAATAAATAAATAAATATATTATATAATAAATATATACAAAGGGTAAATATTTTACAACTTGCATAGTCTGTGGAAATTACTGAACTATGCAGTTTTAGTACAGATGTTGAATAATAAGTCAGAGCAGAACCTGTACCAGTGTGAAGGTGGATTATGTACGAGATGCCTGAAGCATAAGATGTAAAGATTCTTATTTTTAGGGTCATCTTAGTGTGAAACCCTGAAGTGAGTGTCTACAAATTCTGTGCCTTTGTGGGCTTATTTTCCTTATCCTAGTCCTGTTCCTGAGGATAGAAATGGGTGCAATTATACATTAATGAAACTTTGTTTAAAAGAAGAATTGGCTAGTTGGATTTAGCCTTCAAGTCATAGTTCGCAGATCTCTGGACTCGATGCATATGATTTCTCATAGACACTAGAAACTACTAATGACTCATTTGCATAACCTATTGTGAACACTCTTATAAGTCATAGCTTACATAGAAAAGCATTTTGGACATGATAGGCGATCAATCAATACAAAAAAGCAATGTTTCTGTTGTAAAGTATCAACATGTATAACCTTTAAACTTGATTAGCTCATAATAATTCCCAGAAATATAACTAACTTCAAGTTGGAAATTAAGGTTGGAGAAATCTGGAAAGAGAAAGTTTTGTTGCTTGTGTATAGCACAGAGCCTAAGCCAATTTCTTGGATAGAGATTATGAGAGTGGGTAGAACAGAAAATTTAGAATTTGAATTGGAAAAAAAAAAAAAGAAGGAAAGAGAAACTGGACTTCATAAAGAAGTGGACTGGAGGATAAGTGGACATAATTTGAGAGAAATAAAGAAACATAAATTTAGGAATTATAACCAGAAATCTACACAGCCATATTGTGGCTACTTCTGCATAGTGATGGGAATTCAAATTTGGAGCTCCACTGGCACACTTCCACAAATTTGTCAGGTTTGAAAGTAGCTATATACATACATACACACACACATATATGCATGCATATATACACATGATAAATAAATGTATATATATATATATATATTTACGTGTGTGGCTATATGTGTGTGTATATATATAAAATGTATATATATATATATATATATATATATATATATATATATATATATGAAGTCAATAGTGAAGCACTGTTTTTTCCCATTGTAATGAGAACACAGAATTAGACACAGTGGTTACCCATGGTCAATGGAGGCAGAAAGTAAGTAATCTCTGACAAGTTAGGTTCTCAAGTGATTCAACATTAAGGCAGGGAATCATGACACCAAGGAAATGACAGTTGTTATGACTAGGCATCAAGTACATGTTACCACACATATGTGACCCTCACAAGAATTTTACAGCTAAATAAAGGGGATATATTGTCAAAAGAAATATTTTCCATGATCTTCTAAAAGCAAAAGCCAGGAATAGTTGGTTTTATAATAGGGATAAAAATAGTCAAAATGATGTGTATTTATTGTGTCACACATTAAACTACTTGGGCTACATGACAGCGGGGTAATCTTACAGTCTCAAACAATAGTGTATAAAAAAGTGTATAAAATGATGGGTGAAAATATATTAAGTAACATTTTCCTCAATAGTGATGCTCTATTTTATACCCAGAAGTAATTTTAGTATCTATTTGAGACTTGATATGCTTTTAGTGACTTGATTTTAAAGTCATATTCAGAAATATGAAGACTGTAATAATTTTTGGAGCCCTAAAAACTGGCCTAAAAACTATTAACAATACCTTAAAAGGAAGGTAAAGCAAAATACACGTTGTCCAAAAAATAATTCAAAGTAAGTCTCTGGAGTATGGAGAAGCATAAAATTGATATCTCATTTGCTAGAGAAAACAAATTAGCTCTTAAAATTATATTATTGAATACTAAAATTGTATGTTCTGAGTAGTATAGCAAATTTGAAAAATTATTGGTAAAGGGCATCTATATTATAACTTAAATGTGTTATGTTACTAACCAGTCAGTAAACACATGTATATAATTATTCTCAGTAAATCCACTGTTTCTCACAACCATGATAAACTTGAGTTAAGTTGCCCTCATATTGTATCCTTGAATCTGCCAGTCATTCTGCAATTTAAGAAAAGTGTAATATATTTGAAAGTAGAAATGTAAATATTGTTATTCATTGTGTGTCCGATTTAATACACCTGCAAACTATGATTTGATTATTGGTTACCTTTATTTCTGTCATCTAAAAGATTTAGTCCCAGTATGGAAGTGACCCATGTTTATAATCTGACCAATTCCTATTGTAAAAAAATGATAATAAGGTGAATTGGGGAATAGCTTTCATTGCACTGCTTCAGAAATAGGTAAAATACTAGTCCAAAAGTAATCTCAGAAAAAAAAAAAAAAGACAGAAAATAAAAGAAAAAAGACAAGGTGTTGCTATTTTGATGTAAAAAACTGTTTTTACTTTTTTTTTGAGATGACTCCATCATCATGTGAAAACATACCCCTTATTCTTCAACTATATTTTTTACTACCTGCCTTTCAACTTTGATTAGATTTCATGTCACCCTTTGACTAGCTGATAAAGGGTCAAAAAGTAATGGAACTCATGTTTGCTTTCTTTATTTTTATTTACACAAGCTAAAATATTATGGATAAAGTCAAGTGGTCTTATGCAAAACAAAATGACCACATTCTAAATCTAAGAAAGAGTTTTGATTGTTGAGCTAAAGGATTTAGAATGCTTACTACAAATTTAATGCCTGTTCTTTCTAGGAGGCTTAAAATACCTGTCTCTTTTATAATAAAATTTCCTTTTAGTCCTTTATTCTCTACTCACAAAACTGATATGAATGTGTAGTGTTGGCAATCTCAAATTGGGTCATATCCCATAGGAACTCAAGTTTAGAACCTTTTCTTTTCTTTTATGTCATCTATGTTTTATGACGGGCATAGGAGAATTGATAAAGGTGTCCCTTTCTGGGATAGAAGTTTAGCACAATACAGAATATAGTCTTTATATTTTTTTCAACATGTTAGCCATTGGAAATTGCTGCAGAAGTAGGATACATACCATATTTATATGAACAATCTAACCACTTAAATGTTTGGCAATATAGTTGAAAGAGAGTTATGAGAGTTTTGTCAATGTTAAAAAAAATAATCTAGCTATTATTAAATGACATTACTTATTCACGGATTCTAACTCCACTGACTTGTCATTTTGGGTGGAAGTCAACTGGTTAGCTACACAATATGACCAGTGAAGCCAAGTACCATAAACTGGAGTCTGGAAGTTATTCCCTTGAGGGTATTCCAGACAGCCATCTTGGGTCCAGAAAAGACTCAACTCTGCTCTAGAGGAGAAAGGTATATTACTTTCTGACTTGTAATTGGCTTGATAGTAATCATGATCTCAAGTCTCAACAGACAAGCCCCTATTTCATTTTGCTTTACATTTAAATAGGAATAAAAGATACCTGTTTTCCAGAAATCTATGAGGATTCAATGTATCAAAATATTTGTGGGATTAGTCAGTGAGTCAAAAATATTTTATAGAAATGAAACATGCAATAGAATGTGTATAGTGATAAATAAGGGCATAATCTTGAAAAAGAAGAGTCTTAGAAATATTTGAATATTTGACTTCATCTGAGCACAGAAATTAATGATATATAGCTTTTATACTAGGGAAAATTCAATTCTAATTGTAACTGCAGTTGATTTATTCATTTGGGATGTATTTACTGAAAAGCAATTTGCTAAGATCTAAGGATTCAAGAATAAACAAAAACAATGATTATTCTTTGTACTTCAAGAAGCTATTGTCCTTGAGAAAGTTAAATAATAGAATCAACAAAATATATGCACACATTGCTTATATTTATATATAACTATTGCTTGTATTTTATAAATTCTATGAAAATATTAAATTTATATATTGCTTATATCTACATATATACAAATATAAGTATATATATAATTTCTATGAAAAGCAAATTACCTGTTTCGTGAAATTATGTAACAGAGTTTAATCTAGTTATCAAATAAAGCAGTATTTAGTACAAAAATTGATGTTTGATTGGAAACATAAAAGATGAATTAGGAATTTGAAGGGTGTTTGGTTTATCGGAGAAAAGAACACTCAACACAGAGGGAATAGCATGTAATAGGAGTGACTGGGACTCAGTTAAGAAAGAGAAAGAAGACTAGCTATCAAGAGTGGAGGCATGTTGTAAAATAAGGATTGAAATGTATGTGTAGATGATGCATAGATGATACCTGCAAACTCTTTTGGGCTCTGCTTACCTTTTTCTCTTTAAATCAAAACCAAAAAAGAATATTAAATATGGAGTTTAATCATCATAGATGAGTGTAGAACAGGAGGTACTAGATACAGGGATCAACATTATTAATACAGTATTAGGAGTTTGGGTTTTTAATGATTTAATCTTGTGGAGAAGAGTATTATTAGTAGGTAAATTATGAGGCACAGACATAAGATCATTTGGGGGCCTAGATGGGACTGTGAAAGGGGTAGGAATTTGGGTACTTCTAGAAACTATATGGGATATAAAATGGACAGAGCTTGATGACAGAATATCCACAACTGTATCTTGGAGACATAGTTTCTAGATTTCTGATAAAACTGGTTGAGTGTCTTGGCTATGCATTTGACATTGGGAACTGGGGGTGGGAAAATATTCTATTGTTGAGCTGTGAGAAGTTAAACTTATAGGTTGACTGATAAACATGTAGATTTCTATATTGAACTCTGAAGTAAAGCAAGTTACAAACTTGTAAATAAGTAAATAAATTTATCAATAAGTAAAAGTGAAAAAGTCCATGATACCATATGAAATATAAAGTAAAGGTTTTTGTAAATTATTCTCTTGAATAACCCTTCAGTGAATGGAAACAAGCACATTTACTCTAGTTAAAATCATTGTACCTAAATATTCAAGTAAAATTGTCCTGTCTCTCTAAACTCACTTTGTGCTCATCTTAACACAAAACAAACAAGGAAGCAATATGACTTGAAACAATAACAACAAAATCAAAAACCTTACTTTTGTGGCCTGAGGTATGTTTTAGCAGCTTAATATATTGCTGACTCCAAGTTCAAATTCTGCTTTGGGTTTATACTGAAGTCAAGCTTTCAGTTAGGCAATTTATTGTGCCCTTGGGTCTTCATATGTACGATTGACTTTGTGAGGTTACTTTCTGCCTTCATTCAACCATCAACACACTATACAAAATCACCCACCAAATTTCATATTACATTTGGGTTTCTCTTTACAAATGTGCAGAACACTTATGATTCCTCAAGTATCTCGCCACATGTAAGTACTTAGTTAGCAAGTATTTTCCTCTTAGGCACTCCATTTAAATTAAATAAATGTAAATTGACTGAAAGGACACCAAAGTAAACAATCCCTGTTTCTATATTTATTCAATGACAAAGGTTGTCCAGTTTGGTTTCCTATCGATCAATTTTCTGCTTGATTCAGCTTGAGGCTTTTGTTTGAACCAAACTTTTCTATATGTCCTTCATGATGTATTGTCTATATATACTTTGGAAAAATTACTATGCTTCCCTAATTTCTCTATACCTCAGAAATCATTTCTACACTTGGACTATATAAACATTTCTATACTATCTCTGGCATGAACTTTAGTATGCATTTTATAGTGCAGTGGTGAATACTGCAATTCAGATAGGAAATTTCAAAATTGAATTATATTTTTGTTGTATTTTCATCTGAATGTGTGTTATATGTTCATGCTAGTCTCTTTAGGTCAAAAATTGCAATATTAACATGAATACTTTCATGATTTTAATAACAATTGTACTTGTATAAATGTATTTAATTTAGTAAATGCTCAATATAGATTTTTAATTTAAAAAATTTATAATTTCATTTTGAAAAAGTTAATGCAAAACACCCACCGATTTCCATAAAATGGAAACATTCAATAAATCCTTTTAATGTAGGTTTCTCTGAAACCAATATTTAAGGCTTATACAAGTGATGTAAGCATTCAAATTAATGATTATATCAGAAAAAATACTTTATGGACTGTTCTATATTGAAAAAATAAAATAAAAATAAAAAATGATCTTGTTGAATAGAGAAGAGAGAGACTAGGGTTGAAGGAGACTATAGGAGCTGGGGAAAATACTGAGTTAAAACTGATTATATAAGACCTGAGTTTTACATAGATATCTATAGCTATAGATATATAGCTATATATCTATAGCTATAGATATAGACCTATCTATCTAGATAGATAGCCATAGATATCTATCTATATAGAGAGATATCGATAGATAGATGATAGATAGGTAGAGAGATAGATGATAGATAGATAGATAGATAGATAGATAGATAGATAGATAGATAGATAGATAGATAGATAGATAGATAGATAGGTAGATCTTTCAGTTTGTGTATCTTGGCTTCATATTATGTTTCTTCTGCTTTCCTAGAAGAGATAATGACAAAACCTGAACTGCAAAGCAAAAATCTGTATTATCTACTTCATTTTATTTCAAAGCAGTTATTTATAATAATACTACAAGCTAAAAATCCAGAACCAATTCAGGATTTGAGCTGTAAATGCAAATTCAGACTATTCACACAAGAGAGGAACTATGCTTACCTACATGAATGGAGGCCTCAAAGGAATCAACAATGAGAACAAGAAAGAGAGAGAAAGAAAAGTATAAGAAGGAGAAAGAAGAATATAAGAAGGGAGAAGACTTTACTGAAGAGGGGATGAGGAAGAATAAGGAAAAAATTGGAGATGGTGGGAGTAGGGGAGGCTGCAGGGTGAGGAAGAAGAGATAGAAAACAAAGAGAGGGAGCAAGAGAAAAGGAGAGGAAAATATGCTTAATCTTTGGATGATACAATAAAGACAGAGTCTCTAAAATTGGTGAGCTATCATTGCTTTTTCCTAATTAATGTTACACTATTATAAAATCTACTATTCATTTTGATAGATACAGAGAAAAAAATTAGCTAATGATTATGAAAAAGATTTTGTATCATACTGAATTGAATCTAATTTTAGTAAAGGAGAAATGACAAGGACCATATCAATGCATTTATTATGTAGAAAAGCAAATAAAGAAAATGGGAACATTTGCTTTGCAATAGGATTTGTTTTCAATCATTAGATGGGATGACTTAAAAGTGTGCTAATGTTACTTTAATTTGGCTGTTAGCTTGTTTTGACTTTTGTTCATGGCTTTTTGTTTCTCTCTCCCATGTTCCATATAAGAGTGAAACCATTTGGTTTCTGTCTTTCTCTTTTTGACTTGTTTCTGCTAAGATGATTTCTTCTAAGTCCATCCATGTTATCATAACATCATCCAATTTGTCATTTTAATTGATGAGTGATATTCCATTGTGAATATATATCATATGTTTTTCATCTAGTCATCTGTTTTGGGACATTTTGGTTGATTCCATGCCTTTGCACATACAAATAGTACTGCAATAAACATCCGAGCACATGTGTCCCTTTGTACAAGCATTGAGATCTCCTTTGGGTAGATTTCCAAGAGAGCAACAGGGTGGGAATGGTCAGGAAGGGTGGAGGACTGAGTGCCAGATATCACGAAGATGTGAAATTTGTATGTAAATAATTAAATTTAAAACATTATAATAAATAAATGAAATAAATAATAAGTAAACATAGGTAATATATCTGTGATAGTGCAGGTACACAAAGCATGTAATAAACTTTATTTGTCTTGTCAAAAAAAAAAGAAGAAAAATGTATTCTGAGAAAAGAATTAAATAATTAAATATGTGGCTAAGAAAAAAAAGTATACTAATGGCTAGCAAGTGGGTTTACTAGGAGGAAAGCAGAGAACTAAGAAGTTGATTTTATTTTCACTTAAATAACAAATATTTAGTAGCTAGTTGTTAGTAGACTGTCTTGTAATACAATATTATTTTAATAGTTAATGCATCCATTTATTTCTTTATTAATTAATATTTATGAAGTGTCACATGAAAGGAATGAAGAGAAAGATGAGAAAAATGAGTAGCTCTCATGTTTCAGTAACATAGTTTATTGATGGCTATTACCACATAAAATGTGATCATTAGTTAAAATTAAATATATGTACAAGATATTATCATTGCCATTTTGTAGTCACATTTGCCTTTGGGGAGCTTAAAATATTGCTGTGAGATTCTACGTCACATTTGTTTAACTGGGATAAGATATTTCCTTTTAATAAAATAAAATGGTGAAAGTTTAATGTATTTTGTACATTGGCTGGGACAAAGAAAAGTAAATTCCTATTTCCTTGAAGAATGTTAGATTATGAGGGAAATTTAACAAAAGCTATACAGCAGTTTCAGCAGAGACGGTATCATGGGAAATATATGGAGGAGAGAGTTTATGTTACATTAAGAAATGAAACATTCTTATAAAACTGTGGAAAAAAGAAAATACACCTACTTACGTTAGCATATGTAAAAGTTTTCACAAATCAAAAAGTTATACAGATACCTGAGTTTTCTCTGACAGTATTAGTTTTATGTACTGCTTTATTCTATATATCAATGGTAGGATCAGTTTGAAAAGTTTTGTAGCCAAAGCAAAAGATACCTGTGTGTCTCCTAGGAAATACTAAACATTATCATGAAATTAAATTTGGTACTCATACTGTGTGCACTGGTTTATGTTTACAAAATAATTGCATTTTGGAGTAGGACGATCAGTGTTAACTTCAATGATGCAGAAGAACTTACCCACATAATGAGTATTTAATAAGTAACATTTGAAAAATAATAAGTAGCATTTGTTATAATAACCTCTGACATTCTCTGTAAAATTTTTATGAAGTTACCCTATTTATATGCTTTTATATAGGTATATGAATATATGAATAGTGCGTTAAATGTGTGAGTGTGAGCTTCCATAGTCACTGTAAAACCTGTTATATATTTAATTTTAGTATATATTTAATTCTACAAGTTCAGGAAGTTTATCTTTTTTCACTGGTTTTTCTTATTGTTTAAATCAGATCCTAGACTTTTAAGTGGCAACAAGTATCTGCTTAATGATTAGGTCAATTGTTTAAAGATCTGAACCTGAATCAAACATTCCTATGACCTGAGATGAAAATCCCCACTTCTTATCCGTGTAGAATTAATGTGCAAATGATATCTCGTAATCAGCTTAACATTTTGCTGCATTTAGGAAATTGTCAGAAGGTGAACTTTTCTATGCATCCATAGGATATTCTCAATTTTATGTGCTAATTTAATTATCATTTTTAAACCCACAGTATCCTTATAATGTATTTTAAAAAAAAATACTTGCTATCTATGCAATGCAGCACTTTCTTTTATAAGTTGTAGTAAATTTTAGAAAGAATAGATAACTTGAATATTGTAGGTTAAAGGAGGTAAGATGACTAAATTACAGAATAACAAATATGTGTAGACTTCTGTGCTGTGCTATATCCTAGTTCAATTTAAGAAATGAACTGTAGATTCTGTGGCAATTTTCTAACTAAAGTGGTATTCCTCTTATGAGTATCTAAGCTGCCTAGATTTATTTTATGCTGCTATCTCCTGACCCTGGCAGAGCTTTTGATTGCAATCATTACACCATGGAATTACAGACTCAGTGAACATGCATTGCTAGCATATAACTTGAATGTTTTTATTTTCTTCTTGTGCTTAATAGTAGATCAAAGTGCTGACAAGAGGAATATAATCTGTGAAAGCATTCATGAATTAGAGTATTTGATAAAACCTGGGAAAAAATGGAAGAGAGACCTAAAAATTTGAATGATATTTTCCTAACAATTCCATTTTATTAGTTTTTTTCTCTTGAAATCAACACTTTACTTATAAGAATATATTCTATTCTTAGCCTTCTTATTTTTAAAAACCACTTCTATTGTTGTCAATGTAATATGTGCATAATAATGAAAACTTTTTTTTTTTAATTGAAGAAATTTTTGGTCTATAGCATTATGTAAGTTTCAGGTATACAATATTATACTTCAACATCTGTGTATATTATATTATAACATAACTAAGAGTCTACTTTCCATTTACTACCATATACTTGAGCTTTTCTAACTATTTACTATCCCTCTCCATCTGACTCCTTCCCTTCCCTTATGGTAATCACCAATTTTGTCTACATATCTAAAAGCTTTTACTTGTTTTGATTGATTTTGTTTGCTTCCTTTACCTTACACATATGAATGAAGTGATATGGTATCTATCTTTATTTGACTTATTTTTCTTCACATAATACCCTCAAAAATTTTCAGTGTTGTTCCAGTGGCAACATTTCATCTTTTTAGATGTGTACAAAATATATTGATGGAAATTTTGCTTATAAGTACTACAAATTCTGTTACTATATACTTCTAATTTTGCATTGAAGAATAAAATAAAAAGCTAAAAACTGAATCATTTTTACTAATATACAAACTGTTCATTCAAGAGAAGGGAAATATCAAATATCTCATCTGAACTGTGTTCTGAGGAACTATGAGTAGATCTGAGTCATACTTGGGTGAACTTCTGTCTAAATTCAGATGACTAGCATCCCCAGCAAATGTACAATTAGGACAAAAGATAATAGTCAAATATGATGAATTATATGAGCTGATTCTGAAATAAAATCTTTGCCAATAAGAATATTAAAAAATAACCTGCGAACTCAGAAGGGTAATAGATGAGTTATTTGAGGTAGTGACATGCAATGGGAAAGCCCCTTTATCAGAGTTCTCATGACTTCACCTGTGTGAGTAAAGACCCCTGACTTCAGAAAGCCCCTTAAATGGGAAAAAAATGATTAATTAATAGGAGTAAACACAATCTTTTTCAAACCCATTAGGGTAAGATGGGAGGGGATTTTTGTCAACAAAGTGGGAAATAAAAAATGCTTAAAATGTGAGTGTCATGCCAAATGAAATAAAACATCGTTTGACTTCTATATAAATGCCACAAATATTGGCTTCTATCGCCTATATTGACTTCCTTGTAAACTAAATTAGAGAAAGCATTTATTCTGAATGTGAAACTGAGATTAGCTCCCTTTTGCTAATGGTTTAAATACCGAGTAGTGTGAACACAAAAATATCTAAAGAAAAGTGAGCTATTTTATTGTTTAATTACAAATAGGGATAATTTGAAATTATGTTCTCACTGTAAAAAATCTCTAAAGCTGAAATACTTATTGACCATGCTATAGGATTTTTAAAATGCCATTCATCTTATAAATATCATCTATCTTAGACTGTGGAAATATGTTATATGTGAACTTAGTAGAAATAATTATAAATAGGAAAATAACCAATCTAACCAATTTCCTATAATTTTATATAGGAAGCAAAGTCAACTAATTCATCAGGCAAATGGGAAAGAAGAAAGAAAGAAAGAAAGAAAGAAAGAAAGAAAGAAAGAAAGAAAGAAAGAAAGAAAGGAAGGAAGGAAGGAAGGAAGGAAGGAAGGAAGGAAGGAAGGAAGGAAGGAAGGAAGGAAGGAAGGAAGGAAGGAAGGAAGGAAGGAAGGAAGGAAGGAAGGAAGGAAGGAAGGAAGGAAGGAAAAAAGAAAATAATTGTTATTCTTGGGGAAAAACCAATGCCTCGCATACAAAACTGGAAGAGTATCATTCTGACTTCTAGTGGAGGCTGAGAGAACTCTTTAAAGTTTAACATGTACTGTTTTGATACCATGTAAGGGACTCTTCAGATCTATGCCACATTAAAGAATTATAATCTTTTATTTCAAATTAATTTCTAAAAGGTCTAAATCAGTAAGTTCTAGAACAGATCACTGAACTGGAATAGGCCCTAATCTTCACAGAGCAATGATGTCCATTTGACTTCCAAATGATGTTTTTTTTCTCTCAAGTTTACTTACTCAAATATATGATAAAATCTTAGGTTATCTAGCATAGTAGTAATTAAAAGAGATGTAAAGAGATCTAAATTTTATTATACCTTGCCAGACAATACAAATTAGGAATAAACTAGAAAGTGAAATTTTCATATGAAGTTATGACAACTAAGAAAATCTAATTCACAAAGGTGTGAACACAAACCTTGTTTAGTATCTTTACATTTTTATTCCTTATTTCACTGTCTTTTTGGTGAGGTATTTATATAGTTATTGAAACTTGAAGGAATTTACTTCTAATGTACATGTATGCTGTTTAATAAATCTTTCAGATGCTACCAAAATTTTCTATTTCATTTTATTGATAATTTAGCATATCTTTGAAATAGTTGTGTATTCTCACTACCTGCCCTATCATATCTACCTTTCCTGAATCCATCCCAAACAGGTTTTAATGATATTTTATGTTTTCTCTATTTTTCTTTTATCAAAATCTCTCAGCTGAGAGAGGAACTTAAAAAAAAGAGAGAAAAATTAAAAAAAGTATTCCAACAAAATTCCTCTTCACCTTTAGTTCTCTCTCCATTCCTCCATTTCCCATTTCCACACAATTCTTCAGAACACTCCACCCAATCTTAGCTTTTACTCAGAAATAAATATAGGTGACAATGATTGCCAAGGTTTTTTATCCTTATTTCTCCACTGAATCTATTCTGATGTGTAACAATTTTGAGTAACTTTGCAACAGTCTGAAAACAGTTTTTCATTCATTCCCCTGTCCTGACTCAGATTCATCTCTTGGCAAAGAAGTATCCATACTATGCAAATATTCAGCCTTTTAGAGGTTTTTAGTCTCCTTTAACTCTTCTTCATTCTTACCTCTGAATAAAATGTTCATACTATGGGTCACTTATTTATTTTGGGTCTCAGTTTGGGTTATTATTATGTTTTTCAATCCATTTAACTATTGACAGTTCTCAAAAGTTACATTTGTTGCCCAGAAAAATATATTTCCACTTAATGATTCATAGCTACCTTGACTTTAACATATCACCTCCTGAAGTATTGTTTTGCAAATCAATTTTTCTCCAAGTGTCCTTCCTCTCAATAAATGCTAACCATTATTCAGTCACTCATTCATTTTGCTCTGTCATTTGTATTCCTTTCATGTCATTTGTATTCCTTTCCCTGCTAGCCAACTTTAAATAAATATCTTTTTACTCTAACATCTTTATTCTGAAGTACACACTTTAATGCACCTATTATTGCTGTGGGGTAAATGAGCTCTCGGAACTTTTCACGCCTTGCTGCCATTAGACTCTATGACCAGCATCTGTGGTTTTGCACTCTCCCCATGATTGAACACATCTGAGCACAATGGAGGTGTGCATGTGTAAGCAGGCACACCTTGGACTAGAAACAAGGAGATGAAGGCATCATTTGGTGGAGAAGAGGCTTCGGTTTGCTATTTTCTTGTCTGTTGGTATCCCCTGTTCATTAAAAACCCTGTCAATGTGGTGTCAAGGGCTTTGCCATTCTTCTTTAAGTTGATGGAACCAGCAATGAACCCACCCGGATGAGATGGTTGCCAAACAAGTGGTATAAGGGATTGTTCCACACAAATGACTATGAAACCCTCTGAGACTTCAGAAGACATTGATGGGTGGCCAATAACAAGTAGGTGGTGTTCAGTGTCCTCTCTTGGTAACTGGCCATAGGTAGATGGATCCCTATGGCAGTTGGAATGGATCCTATACTGCACTGAATAGACTTTGGACAGATACAGTCCCCTCAAGGTGGCAGTGGGATGGCTGTTTGTCACAGTTCTGCAAGAGTATGCTGAGAGAGTGAACCAGGCTTCATGAGCTCCAGGATGAGATGTGGGAACTGCAACAATGTTTGAAGTTTCTAGAGTAAGAGATCCAGGGAAACAGCAAAGATGCCAGACTCTACAGAGGAAAAGGAAGCTGGTTTTATGCTCCATGCTCCCCAAATGGTAACACAGACCAAAGGCCCATGACCTGAGGGGATCAGGTTGCTGGGCCATCCCAGATGATGGAATTCACCTCCTATATCACATACACCCACCACCAAGCAGAACTGGTGGTCATGAGTCGACTATTGCACCAGAAACCAAGAGAGCCCTTGACAGCTTGACTGCTGCATTTGTGGGACCTGTTGCTGGCCATAATCATTTCAATGACTTAAGAGATGGAGAGAGCAACCTGGGTGATCTTGCACCCCTCCTAGAAACAGTGACTACAGAACAGCTGTTATTATGGCCAGATGATCACTGTGTGCTGGATAATGGCTGCTGTGTGAACAATCTGGGCCGATGCAGGAGATGTAGGTAAGTAAATCACAAACATACTCTGAGCTGGTGTAGATACTTTGTTAACTGGGAACGTGGCAGGCCATGTTTATTGTAAACACTCATAGTCCTAATGATGGATGTTTCATGATAGGGGTGAAGGATTTGAACTGAAAAATGTCCCTTCATCATCATTTCGGTCCTTTTTGGAAATTGTGTTCCCCAAAGTGGGACACTGGATATACAATGTCACCACAATGGTAGCCAGCCTGGGTAAAGCAGAGAACTGGTAGTCTTAGAAGGGAATGGAGGTAATTATTGACCAGTTGAAAAAAGCTAAACAGGGCAAGCATACCTGTGAAAATCACAGAGCTCTTAGAATCAGCTGTACCCACATGTGGATGGATTTATTGAAAGCAGGTGTAATTCATATTAAAATACATGCCAGGTTCAATGCGTATCTGTTAGAGTTATGGAGACAATTGTGAAAGGATCAGAGATTAATGCCTATGAGAGATAGGCTGCTTTATGGGGGGTTGCTGGGGATTCCAGGTGCCAGGTATGTGCCCTGTACCTTGAGGATCAGTTATTGCCAACCCCAGTCCAGGGCGTTGAATAGGGTGAAGATCAAGGAACCCATCAATGAAGGATGAGATGGAGGTGGATTGGAGGACAGATGGAACTGGCTATCTACAACCAGTGTATAGAGTGCTTTGGCTTTAGTCAACACAGAGACAGAGGGTACCCCAGAAGTTTCAGGGCTCTGCTTGTTACATTGAAGGTTATAAAGTATGGTGTCAAGGTGACAGCAGTGAGGCTACTCCTGGGGATTTGGTGATTTCAAGTATATGTCTGCCAATCCTGGTGTACTTCCTGGAGGTGGACTTGCAACATGGCTTGTGACTACAAACCACAGCTGGAGAATTTCGCCTTAGGTAAAAGCAGTTTTGCGCAGACATGCTGAGCATGCATCCATACAACTACCAATTACTAGGAGAATAACCAAAACTAAGCAGTATTGGTCAACAGGAGAGCTTTCTGTTGCTATAGAGCAAGAGAGTCAAGACCAGTTTGCCCTCACATGGGGAGTGTGGCAGTAGACAATTACCGGGCTCCCACAGGGGTACGTTCATGACCCTACTCTGCCATGGGCAGGTAGCAGCTTACTTGGCCCAGTGGGAAAGGCTGTCCTTAGTGTGTTTGTATCATTATATTGATGGCATTTTGTTGACCAGTGACTTCTTTGCAGATGTAAAAAAATCCTACATGTCCTTATTGACACACCTGGAAAATAACTGTTCATATAATTACATATTTATTAGCTTATCTGTGTATTATTTAATCTACCTTAGCCTATAAACTCTATGAGACCAAAAAGGGTTGGTTTGTTTGTTTTTTGTTTTTGCTACTTAATAATGTTGAAAATATGGAGGTTCTCTATTTTCTTTTTCTTTGAAAATAGTCATATGTTCTAGATGCATATGGAAGATTTTACTCTTCAGCATACAAACACACTTCCCAAACTAAGGGAAGCTATCATTTCATTACTCTTGGTAAAGAAAAAAATATATTTCATTTGTGGGAACTAGACTTCTAGATTTTTCTCCTTAGCCTATGGATTTTGGTGCCCAATGTTTTATGCTGGAACTTTAAGAGAAAATGATGAACAACCATAGTATATTCAAACTATAACTGATCCTTCAGAGAAACCACTAATTGGCCACAATTGTGTTAGTGGTACTTAGAGTTTGCAGAGTGATCAGTAATACACAGGATCATCTGTGGGCTGGCTGTTTATCTAGTCATCCCTGACTTTTTTTTTTTTATCTATACCTGACCCTTTATATTTCTAAAGTCAGATGTGAAAATAGACTGCATTCATCTGACATTTAGAACAAGGAACTCTGGTTTCATTTAAGAAGTTAGGGCTGCAACAGTTAGAAAGTATGGTGTTGTTTAATCCTCTTTGACAAAAAAAAAAAAAAAAAAAACTTTGATGTCATTGGACACTTGCCCCTAAATCTATTATTGAGTAAATAATCAAATGGATTAGTAATTTTTAAAAAATTGGCTCATTACTAAAATATCTCTGGGACAAAGAATCAGGAATTTTACTCTTCAGAGACTTTTAATTGCCCATAACCTAAGTAGAATTTAAGTTCTGTGTTATCTATCACAGGAAATAGAAACTGTATTTGAAAAACAGATATGATACCAGTGGATTTAAGTCAACACTGGACATTATCTTTATGGGGAAATTTGTTTTTAATATAAATAGAGATTATATATATAAACTTTGATTAAAATAGTGAAGAAACAAACATTCTATAAAATATACCTGTAAATAACTAGAAAAACACTATTAATATCCTGAAATTTGGAGGGAGTCTTATCTAAGTAACAGAAAATTTTCTGAGATACATAATATCCATCTCAATATCCTCAGTACTTCACATACAGTGGACATTCAGCTGAAATGTATTGAAAGACTACATAATTCCTTTTTTCTTTCATTTTCATTATATTCCATCATATTTCATTTCTTTATAATAAAACCAGGGATAATTCTGTCCCCTGGAGGACATTTGGTAGTGTCTAAAAGTAGTTTTTATTGTTTTAACTGTATCTTGCATGCCAAGAATACTGTTTAATGTATTACAAAGAAAAGTATTATTTTCCACTACAAAATTTACCTGGTCCAATACATAGTGTTCTATGGTTGGGAAATTCTGCTTTAAAGAAATCAAATATTGAAATTATTCAAGTACTGGCAAGCTAAAGACAGAATTAATGCAAAACATTTATTAGACAATGATAAAGGTTCATCAGGAATTCTTTCCTTAAATTAGACATAGAATTTCATATCAACACTGCTGATTTCCTCAGCTGTACTTGAATCTGTTCTGCCATAGATACAGCATTTGAAAAGGAAGGTTAAGTAAGGATGATGAAAACGTAGTAGAAATAGAAAATACATTGGCAAATCCTCTAATTCTAGAGTGACAAAAACAGTTCTGATTGCCCTGATGAGAGATTAATTGAAAATGATTTGGGTAGAAAAATAAGATAATTTATTGATATGAATATGGTAATATGAATAATTTGGTATTCACAGCAATAATTTGAGTGCTGTGATTTTTATACTGAAAGTTTTCCATTAAAATGTGAATTTTAAATTCTAAATGACTTATAATATAGTAGGAACTCATGACTACATGGTGCAGATAAACTATTCTAGGGAGCTTTTCAGGGATACTAAATAAAATTAGACTCAGCAGGATGAAAACTAGAGATTTGATTAGAAATATAAATAGGCCCACACAAACTCCTTTGATTTTGAATAGTTGCATAGTATTACACATCCATAAAATACATTTAGATAGCAATAGTTATGAACATAAAATAAATGCCAATATTTGTATCTTAATTCATCTCAGGATAAAATTCAAAATGTAGATTTAATTGGTCATTTCTTATTTTTGTCATATTTTCAAGGAGGAGAGATTAAGTTAATATGTAGTATTTTATTTTGGTAACTAAGTATAACTGCTGCAATTTGAATATTAAAATGAGGCTATGCTGAAATCAAGATTAGGTCATATGATATTTAATCCTTAATTATCAACTCAATACCAGGCACATAGTAGGTGCTCAATATATCTTTTTACAACTGAAGATGATCATACACATTCATGATGAAGATTATAAGACTCGCCTATAACTGGTGATGTATTCTGCAGTATTTATATTTTTAAGTAATCCAGTATAAGCTTAATGATCTATATTGTATATACACTCCTCCTTGTTTTAGTATAGGCCAAAGCTGACTGATTCATTAATTTTATGTTTTCTTTTTAGATGTTCAGATATAATGAACAAGTATCAAAATTCAGTTTCAGGGTAATAGATACATTGTCAGATCATCATAATTTATATAATATATTTTAAACTGGACATGTTTCATGAATATGGATATTATTAATTGAAATTCTTTTTCAGGTATATTTCAAACACAATTATTGATTATATGTTTCTTTGGATCAAATATCCAAATCAAAAAGTTAAAACTCTGTAGAACTTTGTGAATACATGAGAAATTATCTTTTGGAAAAGCTGAGTGCTTTAGACAAGACAACAAGAGAAAAATATAATGAAATAAAACACTTTCTATAGACATGCCAACATATGCAGAGAGGTTTAAGTTAATGAGAAAGAGAAAAATGACAAAAAGGGTTGTAGTTAAAAGGTTTATAATTCATCATATTATTATCTCCCAAAGTTTAAGATAAATAAAATAAATTGTGATTTCACTTCTTTCCTTATTTCCCACTTTGGGGGAGGGCTTTGAATAATGCTAAATCAAAATCAGTCTTCATTTAAAGAATATAATAATATTCTAATTTTTGATTAAGGTCTTTGCTTATATTTGTTCCGTTATAACATCTCTACTTTTAGAGAAGAGATTTACCAGCTCCTAGAATTGAGAGGAGACAACTACTAAGGCATGAATGAGAACAACCTTAATCATTTTCTATTTTTCAAGCACTTTGTTAGGTGTATTGCACAAAGGCTCCCATTTAATATTAACTCTACAAAATCTGCATTTGATATATGGATGAAATAAAGTTTAATACCTTATTTCAGTATTCAAATAAAATGCTAAATATTTTTACTTTGATAGTATAAAAAAACAGGTTTATCTGATCCAGACCCCATATTCTCAAACTACGTATTACATTGTCTCACACAAATACTGGTTTGCCATGCAGACTGTAAGTCACTTAGGGTTCTATTTTGTATAAAAACCACCACAGAACTAGATGCACACAATTGGGGGTAACATTTATTCTTTAGTACAATTAGAATATACATCTGACTGATAAATTTTGAAGATAGAAAATTTGCAGATTAAAAATAAGCATTAAAAATTTAAAAATTAGACACAAAAGAGATGAAATAACTAAGATAGCAATGCACAAATTGCATTTATAAGTTAATGATTATTCATATGGTTATCCATGCATAAACTATATGAAATATACAGTAATACACTGGAAAAAAAAATGTTGAGCAGCCAGTCTTCCAGTCTTTCCCTCTGTTTACCTGATAATATTCCTCGAAAAGAAGAAAAAAGGGAAGCCTGCAATTCCTCGTAAACATGTTGAAGTAGGACCTCCTGGATTCTGGTGCCTACATCTTAATTGATAAAGGTGAAAGACTGACCATACAGAGAAATCAATGCCATTAAAAGAGAAGTTTGATGTTACTTACATCAAACAGGAGACACAACTCAGCACAGAGGCTCACAGGAAGAACACCAGATTTTGGTCAGGGATTGGAAGCATTTAGGTTATAACTTTTCTTGGAGTATCTATGAGTAGAAAACAGACAAAGCAGGTAAATAGATTAGGATTAGGTAGCTGGCAAAAATTAGTTTTGTACTTACAGAGGTAATCAATCTCTAGTTTTCTGGAAAGATTGCTGAAGAATATTGCCTCCTTGGGGTGGATAGGCCATATAAAAGAATCATAGTGTATTTTGATTAATTTGCATATCAAACTTATGTTCCAGGCTGAGTTCCTTATATTCTTTAAAAGTCAGCTAGTCCTTAGAAATTAGCAGTCTCTTCCCAGATAGGAATTTCTTTTTTAAGATGACAAAAAATCATAATTTAAATACAAACAAAAAGATATCGCTATCAAATGAACTAAAAATATTTTCCTGAAGAATACTCCTTATCTGAGACTTGCTTTTCATAAGATACATCTGATTGATATACAGTTGCTAATTCAGTGGACCACAAGATATGAACTATGATTTACGAATGCTATTACATATTTTAGTGTTTTGAAATCAGTACACGAACACGAGGCATGGTTCATATGATCTAAAATATAAACTTCTGGATTTATTTAAATGTTGTTTATATTGCTTTTGACAAATATCTTTAAAATGTTCAGATTTGGGTTTTTTCACTGTTTCCTTAAAACATCATCATATAAAAATTAATATTGGAAACCTGCAACAACCATACCCTAATAATGTGGAATGTGGAGAATGTAATCTAGAAATATGTGACTTTGAAGCCTGATATGCAAGGTGGAAGTGATAATTTCCAGTTAGATATGGAAAGAAAGCATTGGCCTCATTATGTGCAAATTGTAGCTCCTCAGGAGGCCAGAAGCATTGTATAAGACTAGTGACATTTCAAACTGCAATCATTTCTTTTCTATGATACCAATTGACCTCTAGTTGAGACACCTGTGACACTGATGTAAATGCATAGCTACTCTCACATGAGATTTCAGAGGCTTTTTCAAGTGTCTGTTTGACTGCTAAAGTAGAATATGCATTTTTGGAGTAGCGATACAATTGTTTCCTTCACTTTAATGTATTTAGGTACTTATTTTTGGTGCACAAGTGGCAATGTTCAAGTATGTTGAATGATATAATTTACAGCAAATCATGTATGTTTTTCTTAAACTCATTTGGCATCTTGTTTCTTTCCTTGAGGTAGAACTTTTGGTGATGCTTTAAACCTATACATTAATCATTTCTTTGTACCACAGAGGAACTCCAAGCATTTAGATGATTAAATGAGTTGTCCCCTGAGCAATAGAAAAAATGAAACTCTGTTGCGCTGCTTCATTAGACTCCTAACCGAAGAGTGAAGGAAACATAATTTGAAACAAAAATAAGAGGCTAATAAAAATAAGATACTTATTAAAAGTATCCAAGTCAACTGTAGACATATGAATACAAAAAGTATCCAAGGCAAATTAAGATAAATGAATACAATTCAAAATTAAAACCTGCAGTATTTTTGCCATTCACTAGTATTAGAATGGTAAAGCCTGTTTATTAAAAACTTATTGGTACACTTCTATATTTGGGTGGATACTTTCAAATTTAGTTTCAGTTTCTAGTGTTTCTGTTATTTTTTTTTAATTCCAAGTTTTATTTGAACACCAAAACAGAACAGGTACAAAATTTCAAAGTGAGGTGCCAAAGTGCAGATTTTCCATTGATGTATCACACATCAGTTTCATGTGTCTAAAATACTCTTGTCTAAAGTGACAGGGAGTGGGGACATTTTAAAAGGTAGAAATCAAAGAAGTATTTAATGGTAAGTATTTTCTTGGTGAAAGCTATGCATTGATTCTTCCTAGTATGGACTGTTATTTTTAATCCATTTTAAGGTCAGTAGTCAGATTTATGCTAAGTGTAAATTTGCATTTTCAATGTAAATATACTAAGAACTGTTGTAAATTAGGGGCTTGATGATACCTCTCAATGTTTATATTAATGAAAAACTTAATATTTGCCAAGCTCTGTTGAAATGTTTTACAGATACTAACTCCTTCTGTTTTAGACCTATAAAAGTAAACATTATGAAAGTCCAATTCAATATAACCTGACTATCAGGTGGGACAAAATGTACCAGAAGAAATTGGCAGAACCTAATTCAAACCCATGCATATTTGAACTTTGCTCTTAACCAGTAGCAAAATGCAATTATTAAAAGATGCCTCCAAAATAATATAATACACAGGTATGCAAACAATGCCTGAGGCCTCAGAAATACAATCAGCTCTGTAGAGAAGACTTCCAAAGAGATAATAATTGAGTAGGATGAATGAGTAGGAGTTTACCAGAGGAAGAATGAAACTAGGATATTCTAGACAGGGAAAATATAACACATGCAAATACAGGATTCTTGAAACAATCTGACTTAATTAGGAAACGCGGGGAAGTGTGTGGGTAGAGTGGTGTGGCTGGTGCTGAGAGGTTGTGGGCGGGAGTAGGAGAAAAGCAAAGGTTTAATCATTTTGTGTGATGATGTAGTCATGATCTCCTATGTCTTTTATACACTAAAGATTAACTGCCTAATGGCAGGGGATGTTTCTGGATTATTTACTATATTTCCAAAATCTAGCTCAAAGCCGGACCTTTCTCAGTAAATATATATTAGATGAATGAATGATTGAACGAATGAATGAGTGAATGAATGGTCAAAGATGTTGCTTGATGGATGGTTTGGAATGAGAGACTGTATGATCAAGCTGTTTGTCAAGGAGAATGGAATTACATTTTTGTTTATCCCTTAAATATATTATCCTAGAAGTAGTTTTGAGGAACCTTGAAAGAAGACTTTCGTGGAGATAAAGAAAAATGTATGCAAGTATTTGTGCTTCACTGTACTTTTGTTCTGAGTAAACCATACAACTTTCTATTCTGTCCTTTGGAAAATAAGAATAATGCCGCCATTAGATCATCCTGCCAGCCCTTGTCTGGTATATTTAAGAAGCTAACAGGATGAACTGTATAGTCTGGAGCTTATATAATGGGAAAGACTTGCATCATAGCGCCCCCATGAATGGCACCTGGGACATATCGGGGGTAAAGCACAGGTCATTTGTGATAAGAAGCACAAAAGCAAATTCAAAATATTTATACCTGATTTAATCTCAGGTCACATGGAAGAGAATTTGATTTTTGCACTCTTGATAAATCTTAGGAAAGAAATATCCTGAAGAACATGTCATTAATTAAAAATATTTGAACATAAAATTAATAATTCAGTACAAAAGCCTCCTTATTCTAATATTTAACTGTATTTTCCATAAAATTCTATATTGTTCAATTGGCAAACTTACTTCATCCCTACTCATAATGCTTTTAACAAAAGACAAAGAATCTAGGACCTGGCTAAGGAAACAGAATTTCAAATGATTCCCACGACAAGAATTCTATGATGACGATGATGACTTTTATGACTCAAAAAAAAAAAAAAAAAAAATGACTTGTTTGTCAAAAATAAATCTATCTTTAAAAACAAACAATAATTTAAAACAATTCCGTTCTCCTAAGTTTATAAGAAATAAATGAGAAAAATTGATTATAATAGTAATTCCAAAAAGATAACTTATAGTTTATAAAATATCTATTCTTATATTTACAAGACAACTTTAAACAAGTAGGCCCTATATTTCTTCTCAGGTTGTATTAAGGAACGAAGTGAAGGGAACATTAAATATAAGCAGTTTGCCCAAAAGTATATAATCACAACAAATTTTGAAACTATATGTAAAATGTAATCAAAATGTCTCTCAAAGGACTAGAACATTCTCTCAATTCTTTCTTTATTCCTTCCCTTCCTTCCTTCTTTCCTTCCTTCCTTCCTTCCTTCCTCCCTCCCTCCCTTCCTTCCTTCCTTTCTTTCTTTTCTTTCTCATTAACTGACTTCTATGCATCAATGCCTATGCAAAGTACTGGTGGTAGTCTTCAGGAGTTATGTGACATATTTAGAACTTAACTTGTGAAAACTTTGGCACTGCTCACAGAACCAGCAGCTGGAATTCTTCTGTCTCATTATATCTCAGCAACTGCTTGCAGAATTATTGAAGTCAAAGTCCTCTCCCCTCCCACTTCTGCTCTTCTTGGGAACTATTGATGTCATGATCTTTCCTGCAAAAAAATGCTATGCATCTTTCCATAAATAATGCATTTGTGGTAAGGTTTCAAGTTAACTTTTCCTCAACTTTCTTCTTTTTTCTTCTCCTCCTTCCCCACTGACACCTAGAGGTACTTTATTTACTTATAATATTCAAGATATCTGCCCCCGATATTAGAGACTATTATTAATCCCTACATTTCTTTCATTAGTGTATTTTGCAGACCATCAGTTTATTGCATAAAGAGAGAAGAAAAGCTATTTTTTTGGCCTGTGTTTTCTTCTTACATAGCTGTATAGGTAAAGTGCTAAGGTTTTATTTTCCCCATAGTTTTTCATTGTATATTTTGACACCAGAGTCACACAGATTTTTTAAGAGCCGTGAATGCGTAACAAATGAGACCTATCATGATAGAGTCTTTGTTGGGTTACCACAGAGTTAAGAGCATGGGGGCTAAATGAACCTAAGTTGTACAGTTATTTTCTCTCCAAGCAATGAGATGTCATCTCTAAGATGGTGAACACTTTTTTGATCTGCACTCTGAAACACAACATGTTGACTTATGAACTACTGGGTTGTTTAAAAGCTTGTCCTGCTGTTCTTGCAAGATAAGCAGAAATAGTAAAAGGCCATCATGACCATCCTAGTTTCAAGGTGACCATGAATTTATAAGCTGATAAATAGAAGAAATTGTAAAACTCTGTAACATCCTATGTCACCCATACAGTTTTAACTGCAATAATCAACGTTTAAGATAATTAGGCATGTTGATAAAACACACACTACTCTTTAATAGAGTAATTATCATAGATTTCCACATAAGATAAGAGTGTATATGTGAGAAAGGATTATTACACAGTGGCATGACATTGTTTAACTCATTGTTGTCAGTCATGAGCACTCTAAGAATTTTGTTCACAGAATTAACAGAAAATCTACTTGAAATTAGCTTGTACAAAGAAGAGTTAAGAAAATAGAGAACTAAGACCCAGTCTAGACAGTTATAATGACACAGTACCAATTAGTGTTTCACTAACCGATTTTTCAGAGCACAGTGTTACTTACATTTCGTTTTTGATTTAACACATTTTTTCTAGGTGTTTAGTGTTCACAAGTAAGAGAATTTATTTTGCCATTCACTGAGATCTCAGTTGTAGCTCTGATATTCCTGACTTATTTGAGCTTTTCCACCTCAAGTATAAGAAAAAAATTACCATTCCTCAAGGCACTAAATTACGTTTAGAACTACAGTTTCTAGTCCTTTGTCTCTCCTTGATCCTCTGACATTTTCTCATGTCTCCTCTTGTAGTGCACTTAAGCAAAGCTATTTTGATTAAATAACTCCCAGAGGACTGAGATTATAATACAATAGTCTTCCAAACAGGTTGTTCTTGAGTACATATTGCCATTATGCGGTGCAGATATAAAATCAGTATTTCATAAGTGCATGTTTCTATGAAATCTGCCAAGTAGATGAATATCTCTTTCATTGTTCTGACATCATTGAATTATAAATAATAAAGTGAAACTCAAATTGTTTATTTGCAATGGAACAGCTCTGAGAAAAATTTCAGTTATCAATAATATACTAACCTCTAGAAAGTCAGTAACTTTAAAATTACAGTGAACACTATCTGAAATAATTTTCCTTAAATTGGGCAATTGCTCAGAATTGCCATAAATCAATTCTACAAATCCAATAGAGTTTAAAATGAGTGGTGAATATTTTCTTATTGTATTCACTTTTCTTTCTTTTCAGATCCAATAGTTTTTAGTTTTTTGAAGTTGAGATTAATTAGGTAGGCAATATAACTAATTAACATAGCTTTAACTCAGCAGTACAGAAGGCCTATTGCTCCTCTGAATCTTGTTGCTCCTGAGAGACTGGTTTACACCTTTTTTGTACATCTCCCAGTAAAAGTATTTCTTCATGTCAAAAGATCCATTATCGTTTTACACTTAGAAAATTTAAAATATTAAAAGAAAGCTTGGGATCATTTAACTGACTCTTTAAAACAAGCTTTTAAGTAAAATAAAGTCAAAAATAAAATTTATGTCATTACAAAAATTATGTGGTTATAAACCTCTTTCCACTTTTCACGTACTATTTTAAGATCACTGTGTACTGAATTTTTAGCACATAAAAGGTCCTTGAAGTTTGATTTTAGTGTTAAAAGTTACATTTCACATGATTATCTCATGCTATTAGACTTAGAAACTGAAATTTATTGATGGATTAAATGTAAACCAAGCTTCAAAATTTCAGTTTATGAAAGAAAAGTAAATTCCTAAGCTATGATGTCACAACAATATGACTGTAATTAGCAATATTGTACTCTGTAGTTGAAAGTTGCAAGGAGATAGGCTTAAAATATTATCACTAAAGTGAAGAAAACGGTAACTAGATGAGTGGATGGATATATTAATTAGCTTAATAGTGACAATTATTTCACAATTTATCATTTTTATGTATGTGAAATCATCCTGCTGGACACCTTAAATATATGAAGCTTTAATTGTCAATTACACTTGAATAAAGCAAAAACAATTAAAGCAAAACTGCATATGAATATGCAATTACTAAAACACTTTTTAAAGGAACAAATCACTCAGAAATTGTTTTGTGATGTTTCTTTAAAATGCTTCATTTTAAAAACAAAGGCCCTCCTGTCCTTTTTTGGTTCATTCATTTCAACATGATCTAGCTGTTAATTTTGAGAGATTTAATATAGTTTGGTAATGGTTTAAGAATTTAAACTTTTATATCTTCTACTTGAACTATGGTTGCACAACACAGAACAAACAGAAAGGCAGAAAATAGTATAGCTAGGTGAGGAAATAAAATTATTCTTTAAATTATTTAGTGAATTAGAGTTAAAGACAAAATTGGAGGTTTGTTTTAGCCGTTAGCTTCTCTTACATGAAAATACCCAGTTAGCCATGGGTAGGCTTCTACCTAGTTTTTAGCATGGAAGGATATACTAATTAAATAATAAATTTCCAGTTTTTAAAGTCAATTCAGGGATGAGTTGGGTACAAACATTTGATTAACCAACTGAAATATAAGCTAGTAAAACAACAAAGTGGAAGAGAAATATCTAGCATTTTCTGAACTGTGATTCTACATTAGCAATAAATAAGATCAACAGGAAAGGGAACATAGTTGCTTCAAGGAAAAAAAAAACATATATATATATGTTTATATATATAAACATATATATATATGTTTCCCATATATATATATATATATATATATGTTTCCCATATGTTTCCCATATATATATATATATATACATATATATATATATATATATATATATATATATATATATATATATACATACATATATATGGGAAAAATTGAAAGAAAAAGTCTCTGAACCCTGATTTATCTTAACTGACAGATCAAAACCAAACTGATTTACTTTACTTTCACCAATCCTTCATCATTTCCCCTGGAATCTCACAGCTATTAAGGTCCTTTTTGACTTGATCAAACAAGAATACTGAAAAAGAACATTTACTGTGTATCTAAATTAATGAAACCAGTGGGAGAAAAAGAAGCACTATGCCACTGGAAAGGTTTTTATTCACATAAAAGATAGAGGTGTTCTAGAGGTTGAGAGCACTTTTAGTAGTAACTTTCAAGTATTCTAGCAACAAGAAAAAAGTTTTTGATATTTACTGTACTTACAAAAGTTCTAATTTTTCACAACTATATCTGTAGTTCTTTGCAAATACAATAGACATAAAAATCAATTTTACTCTTTTCCTGGGAGAATATGAATATATTGAATATTTTCAAGTGTATTTTTTCTCCTATCAGTATTGGTAAAGTCAACACATCTTGTTTTATGTTTTAATATTTTTCTTTTTATATAAATTACTCATTTTTTCTCATTAATTAATTTCATATGAACACTGAAGTATGTCAATGTACAACATGAAACTATAGAAAATAAATTACATTTATTTGGAGTGCAATATTTATCATTTGTTATTTCTGTTGTCATTATTAATTCTAATTTTGCTACAATTATATTTAATATTTTTGGGTCCAGGTCCATAAAAATATGATGCAGTAAAATGGAACTGGAAGAACTTGTTTCATACAAAATGAAATAAGCCTGGAGAAGAAAGATAATTACCAAGTGGTATCTCACTTATATTTGTAATATAGAAAAATCAGCAAGGGTCAGACAAAGAAAACTTTAAAACTAATCACTGAAAACTGATCATCAATCTTTAAGAGAGAGAAGGTAAAAACACAGGGATGGAAAAGGGAGAGAACATTGAACTCTGGAGACGGACTATGAATTATTAGGTGACATGAGTGCTGTGATGATACACATGGGAAGAAATCCTAACTGTGGAAACACTATCAGGGATGTAAAAAAAATAGCTTAATTATAATAAATAAATCTTTAAGAATATGATGTAACATCAATGATTTTAATAGAAAAAAATTTAAAAACATTGCAAATTCAGCATGTCTGAGGTGTAGGTTATTTATTCCAGAGCCCTAACTTCCAGTTTTTTATTTATGTGGGTTTAAGAAAATCTGAACCTCCAAATTTCTGGCTATATGACAACAGAAGAGAAAATCAAGGTCAGAAATAGTATATAGTTATAAATATTAACTCAAATATGAATTGCTGTAATAAATTTACTAATGAAATATCATTACTTGAGGAAAAGAGTTTAAGGATGTTGATACTGCTACTAATTTTTGATGGCTTTATTTTATTTTTATAAAAATATCAGTCTATATTTTCTTTTTTTAATTTTGAACACAGTGTATAGCCAACTAAATTAATGTAAAATAATCTACCTTTAAGAGGAAATGCTATTTCACAAACATAGTTCCTGACAATTTTTTTTCATAACTAAAATTGCTAGTCATATAAAAACATTTAGTAAAACAACTTTTACAATATCATCAATATTTGTGTCATTCTCATAATAAGACTTATAATTTCAAAACTATAATAATACGTTGTATACAAAATCAGTTAAAATAGTTACATCATATATCTCCACATTATGAATGAAATAACTAAGTTTTGTACACATTTCCTTTTATACCCAAACACATGAGTACTTTACATTGTTATATCTAATCATTTTTAAATTGACCACAGTCATATTTTTCCTGTTTTTCAATTCCTTTTTGTCAGTGTTCAGAGGAAAATACTCTTATCCTGCTGGTTTCTTATAGATTTGTTGGACTCATTAAACATCAGAAAGATTAGTAGGATAATAAAGATCAAATATACACATGTCGTTGTATATTCTAAAATAAAAACCTAGGACGTATATACTGTGCGGAGAGACTTGGAGTATTAAGGAGAGAAGAGATGGTTGCATATGTTGAGGACAGCTCATTTTACAAACTCGCTTCAGTTGTTCGTTTGTCTTAAGACAGTTTTGGTGGTGGGAGACCTCTGACCATTCCTGAGGAGAAAATCATATATTATCCTAAAACATACAATGTTGTAAGAAAAAAAAAGTCCACATACATACATACATACATACATGTAAAAGATGGGTATTTGGGTTTTTTTGTTTTTTGTTTTTTTTAAATTTTTTAAAATAATTTATTTATATATAAATTTCACGTCTCTGTGATTTTGAGGTTCATTCCCCCTCCCTGACTGTTCCCACCCTGTCCCATAACCCCGCCCCCAGGTTGTGCTTCAGTTTGGTTGTTGGCTTGTTTTGACTTTTCTTCATGGATTTTTGTTTATCTTTCCCATGTCCCATATAGTAGTGAAACCATTTGGTTTCTGTTTTTTTTTTCTTTTTGACTTGTTTCTGCTAATATGAATTCTTCTAAGTCCATCCAAGTTATCATAAGATCAACTAATTTGTCATTTTTAATTGCTGAGTAATATTCCATTGTGTATTTGTAATAAAAATATATTTCTGGAAATGAACCTAATTCTGAGTAGTCTGCATTCTTCATGGTTATGGTAACAGCTTTTCCTAAAGCCCACACAGTTTTTTTTCTTTGATCATAGTTTCACATGTCAAGGTGACACATACTGAAAAAGTTCTACTCTAGATATAATGAAAAAGCCAATATGATCTTGTTTGTGAATACTGATCCCACTGTTTACTGGCTTACAAATCACCCAGTATTAAGTCTGCTATTGACTACTTCATCTCTCTGCCTTTTGAGTGTCAAAATTTAAGGAAAAAAATGGACATTTTTTATATTAAGAACGTGTCAGAAGATTTTAATTCTTTTTGTGTCAATTATATCTAAAGAGTTAAACAAAATTCTACTTATCTCTTGTTGAAAAAATAAAGAGAAGAAATGAGTAGATGGCTTTCAGTAGGTAAATTGGTTAATAGAGCTGGCTCACTAGTTCATAAATTAACTAAATTAGTAATAATATGTTTGTGACTCGTAAACATTTCTGAGTCTTTGATAGTTGATAAAAATAAAACTGAGCCAAACTTTGTTTTCTAGAAACAGTGCAAGTAAGCAAGGGATTTGACCAAGTAACCAGGAGAGGTATATTTGTTGCTGAAAAGCAGGGTATTTGATAAAAACATTTTTAATTTATATTATAAATTGTCATTATTCCATTTTTATTAATGTTTGAATAAATTTTAGTTATTAAAGAATATGAAATTCTGTTAAGATTACCTAGTGATTTTTTTTCATTTTCATTGATACATAATTTACATATATAACTGTATATATATAGGCTTAGCAGGAGATGCTTGATTTACAACCAAATAATTGCTATAGTTCCAGCTAATATCCTTAGTCTCTTTACATATAAAAAAAAGAAAAGAAAAAAGAGGGCAAAGTCTCCTTGTCAAACTCTAAGGATTTACTCTTAACAATCTTCCTATATACAACAGTGTTAGCTATAGATGTCATGTTCATTGTGGTATGCTTTTTTAAAGCATAATCCTTAAGCTTTGGGTGGGATTTTAATTTTTCACTCTACGTAGAATTATATTGACACTGTTTCACCCAGAACCAAAGTGAACAGTTTACTATTTTAAAGCCAACCCTTGCTGCTATCAATCATTCCTGAAAGAACAACGACATTTGCAATACAGACGTAACATTATTCTTATAGGTAATGATTCTAAAAGTTATGACTCTAAAACTGCAGTGGGTAACAGCCATATTTTACTTATCAAAGAGTCCAGGAAGAATTAATACTTTAATCAGTTTTACAAACAAATCTTGGAATAGTCAAACATCTTATGTCAATTCAATAAATTGTTTTTCAGATACATTCAAGTATAATTTGGAATTTGAAAACTTAAATTTGAATTGCATTTAATTTTCTTTTTTATTAAGTCACCTTTCTTCATATGATACAGTAATAAAAGAGAGCATCATGATGCTATTTTATTTTGATTGGCATACGATATTAAAAATTAATGACATGGAGTTAGCTTTTAGACCTCTAAGTCATGTCCTCAAAAGTTACATGTCACAATGAAGAAATTATGCTGTCCTTTCTCTCTACTGCATTCCATTTCCACAAAAAAAAAAAAAAAAAAAAAAAAAAGCTCCAGTGAAATCTGAAGATCAAACTGTCCAGGTATTTTTCTTATTATTAATACAAGTTTAAAATTATCTAAAAACAATATGACTGTTTGTCCACTTGAAATATAATAACCTTGAAACACAATCCTTGAACAAACATATTCAAGTCCAAATTTAATCCTTCAGTATTTGGATATCAAAAACCCTTTAAGAGGCTGGGTACGGTGGCTCGTGCCTGTAAGCTTCAGCCTATGAAGCGGCCGGGGCTAGGGATTGCAGTTCGAGTTCTGCTTGGCGACCGTAGCAAGACCTAGTTCCAAAAAAAATAGCTGGGCGTGGTGGCGCGTGTCTGTCATCCCAGCTACCTGGTAAGTTGAGGCTGGGGATTGCTTGAGTCTGTGGTACCCCGGCAAGGAGAGCCTGCGGTTCCACGGGCAAAAATAGCGAAACCTAGTCTCAAAAAAAAACCTTTAAGGAAATAATAAAAAAAAAAAAAAAAAACCAATAAGCTGACATTTTGCTTTTAAAATGTGTAAAGGACATTTAAACATATAAACAAAACATAATTGCTCATCACTATTGTTTTACAAAAGCAATAGGGAGACAGAAGACAGGGATTCAAAAGTCCAATTAAAAATTAGGTTAAATCCTTTGATTCTGAATTTAAATGTAGTGTCCTTAGTTAATAAAATTGTTTTGTACACATTAAAATTACTGAGAATAGCTCTTACATTTTCTTATCAAAAATAAGATAATTGTGTGATGCAATAATTTTTTAAATAATCTTATTGTGATTATCATTTTGCTAGATATACATGCATCAAATAATCATATTGTACACCTTTAACATATGTTATATGTCAGCAATATGTCAATAAAACTAGGGAAAAAAGTAATAGGAAATTTCTAAAACATAAATGTGGAATGGCTATAAACACTAGAAAAATGTTTCATGCAAATTCTACCTTTTTCTTTTTTTCCTTTATCAGTATACTATAATAAAAGCAAGGGAGCAAAGAAATATGTTTCTGTTTACTAACACCATCAATAGAAATAAATTTACCCTCAGATGATACTGGTTTATAGAGTATAGTTAAAACTTGATCCAGATAAACCCTCTCATTATTCTCCTTTTACAGATTCTAACAAGAAAAGGCTGTCTGATATATTATGCAATTCTGTTTAGTTTAGTTTTCTTTGGATAGTTTTAAGTGAACAGAAGTCAGTACTCATACTTCTCATGTTAGATAATCTCATCTTTTTCTTATTTAGCGCAAAGGGAGAATTTAAAAAAAAATGCCTAATGAACTAGCATTCCACTACAAATATTTAAAATATACATTATGCATTATGTCATTTTTTTCTTGACTCCAGTTCTTTTTTTTTACTCCATTTCTATGTTTATATTTTTATTAGGGTCAATAACAACACTTTCCTTGTGTTTTGCATTTATGAGAGCATCTGTTATGAGAATAAGGTGTATACACTTCTGTGACATTTTTACATTTGAACTGCAAGGAATATTATAAGTTTTAAATAATTGTCTCAATGCTCAGACAAATGTGTATATTTACGTTTTTAAAACCCCCCCAAAAAAGCAAAATGGAAGGTATAAAGATATGTGCAATTAATATATTCAGCTTTCTTTAAAGGATTAAATCTGTGATTTGTTATAAGATTTTGTGTAAAATTGCTTAACTTTTAAAAGGAATTGCAGTGGTCACATTCATTAGTTGGTAACCCAAGCCATAAGTTCTATTCTTTTAATTTCCTTGTATTTTTGACAAACATGTGATATTCAACATGAAATCAAATTTCATTGAATTTCACATTTCATGTTTCATATTTTACATAACTCTTTCAGAGGAATAACTTGAGTTACTGGAATGACTCATCCATGTGACATAATTTAAAAATTTATGGTGATAGATTAATAGCGATCTTTATTAAGAGACAAATAGTCTTATAAAATGATTATGAGGGGGAAAGCCTCAATAATGTGAACTGTAAAAAAAATCTTGAAAAAAAATAAATAAAAAGCATCTTGTTTTTTAATTAAGCTGATAAAACTTCTTTAAATAAAGAAAAGCAAATATATAGAAATCTGAAGTTTGGAAAGCATTTCTTGGATATTTCATACCTTGATGATGAATAAAGATTCCACTAAGAGATTAAAATGAACAGTACTAAAAGACCTGAATTTTACATTACAAATGGTATGGATTTCTGCATTTGTCTATATATAAGAACTAAGCACTCCTTATTTCATACTTATCTTTGTGACTCCATAATTGAGGGGTGGAGGAATGAACTAATTTCAAACTATCAGAGAAAATAAAATACAAGCCAAATTTTTGGATTCTAAACTATGAAAATTTCCAACTTTTCTCTTCCATTTCTAAGTAACTTTCTAAATATTTGAATAATAAATTTATCTTTCTGATGATGACTCTAGGCATATTTAGTTTATGATAATGAATTCATCTAATTGATGTGCAAAGTTAAGAATAAGCATCTACAGACATTTTCTGAGGTTTTAAAGCTTACTTATTAGAGCAAACATAATTATACTAGTGATATTCTTATTTACTGTATTGTTTTTGTCTTAGATTCAGAATCCTTGATGGAATCCTTGATATAAAAATGTTTTTCTACAGTATTTTAAAATTTTTACAGTAATTTTCTTTCTTTTTTAACCTCTAGGTTCTTACTGCTTTGTTTCATGGCAGTAACTCTTAAAAGAGCAGAGCAATAGAAGTTCTTATTAATATAAACAGCTTTCCTAGAGGAAGCTCATTAGGTATTGCAGAGACAATCAACTCACTTTAAATTTGACCCATGGCTAGATATCGAAGCAATATGGACACTTCAAATTTAGACATCTTAAGAACCACATGTGATTACTTTAATATCTTTTATGTAATCATTTTTTTAAGTAGAAACCCTTTCAAAATTGCTGATATTCATAGCATAAAATGATGTTCTGAAACTTTATTGCAACTAGAAATGTGAGCTCATTTTATAATCGTATAGTACAAAATCTGTTTTCCATCCCCTCATTACGAATGTTTCAGTACATGTAAGTCTTTAGCATTTAATTTTAGATTAGAGAAGTGGCCATATATGGACTGTAGTGAAAAAGGCAGTACCTCTCCATGGGATGTAAATTCAACCTAAAATGACTAAATAACAAAAGATCCCATTCTGAGGACATAATGCTCTGTAATTTTCACAATCACTTCTGACTTGAAAATTCTATCACGTAGGGCATATTAATTTCCTATATAGTAAATGCATTTATTCAGTTAATACAAACAAGCACATACATTTTTATCTAATTGTTAATCTTATTGTACTGAAGGACTGCTTTCAAATTCAATGTTAAATAACTTAAAGAAATGCAAATTTCATGAAACCAATGATTTTTTATATATCATTTGTAATTTAAAAGGTAAAACAATTTTCCATGGAGGACGAATAAAGTAAGTTGTTAACAATGTATATACCTAGCTTTCAAAAAGTTATAGCATATTACTCATACGTGTGTTATTCAAATATGAGAACCCATCTCACTTACATATAAATATTGAAAGAAATAATGATGATCAAATGAAGCTAAAATACTCCAAATAGCAATGTAGTCTTTGTGTGTTATTTTTTATTTACCTTGTAAGATTGTGAGGTATAGTACATAATTCAATATTATTGTCAAAGTTGCATATCCAACATATACCTTTAAACTATAGTTCCTGTCTATATTTAATTGTTTAATTCAAATGCCTCGGTCTCATAAAAAAAAGGTCAATTTAGAAAATATAAGGTAAGAAAAGTTCAGGATACAAAAGGTCTTTTTATGTTCTTTTCCTCAGAAAATAAAAATCTAGAATTTTGAGACAATGATTTTTTATTTATGTACAGATAATATTCATTATGAGAAAGCATGACTTGTTTTTATCAATTTTATTTAGTTGAATTCACTGCAAATTATTAATCATAAAAAATGCATCTATTTTGGGGTTGATCTATGTAAAATGTTGAGAAAAAAGCTTCCTAAGACATACATTAAGTAGACTCCATTAGTGACCTGTCATGAGCTCATGCCCATTAAACCTTTGTAAAATATTTTCAATGTTCTGGGATCTGACAAGACCATTATAAGGTAATTTAGTATGCAATACTTTTGCAAATACATACAACTTTTATTATTTTCGGGAATTAAAAGCCATTCATAAACGTGGTTTACATAAAACAAATTTAATTAAGTAATTTGTTCATTCCTCTATGACAGTATTCACACATGACTGAAGATGCAGGCTGAATAACCATCACCTTTTTAATAATTTCAACATGCTCTGTTGAATGCAAAAACCATAGTGGCAATTGGGAAGGAAATTTAGTAAAAATCTCTGCCACATAAGTGTTATTGAAATGTAATACTGACATGAAAGTATATACTTGATGAATAATACTAGATTGCCACATCTCATACTTTTAAAGCAGTGTCAATTGAAAGAGAAAAATATTCAAGATGTGACCCATTGGTAATGGGGTCTCCCTCTCATAAATTTGCTTGATTGAATGAACGCAGGACACAGATATATGAAATGCATGTTGGAGAAAGTCCTTTACCAAGAATAACTTTTTTCAATAATATATTTGAATATTAAGTACCTAGCAGTTGAAGACTCTAATGCAAAAAATATTAGCTATATATGATCCATACCCTCTAAATATGAAAACATTAAATTCTGATTTTATTAAAATAATATACATTTATGGAACTAAATAATCCATTTGTTCCTAGCACCAACAACCTCCTACATAATAAAATTTGGAGAAGTAGTGAGACCACTATTCACTTTATTAGATGTTTTTGCCCCATAATTTATTATTACTTTGCGAAGATTTTCACAAATTATCTATCCTGTTTACTTAGAATTTTAAAATAACTTTATGTAAGTTCAAGAAAAGTGTATTAATTATTAATGAGTTTTCCAGATGTGGTATATCTACACAATGGAATATTACTCATCAATTAAAAATAACAAATTTGATGAATACGAGATAACATGGATAGACCTAGAAGAAATCATTCCAGCAGAAACAAGTCAGAAAGAAAAAGACAGAAACCGAGGGGTTTCACTAATATATTGGATATAGGAAAAACAAACAAAAGCCAGGAGGAAAAGTCAAAACAAGCTAACAACCAACCTAAAGTATACAACTGGGGGTGGTCAGGGAAGGGATGTGGTGGGTGAACCCTGAGAAATATCAAGATGTGAAATAGATATATAAATAAATTATTTTTTAAAAAAAGGTAGTAGAAAGGAAACATAAAGTTTCTGGGTCAATACAAACAAGCTTAGTCTAAATTATAACTGCTTAAAATTTCACTGCACTTAGCAACTTTGGTTCCAGAATACTGAAGATATTTGTTTTCTCCGACATTGATGATTTTCAGTACTGAAAATGCTTTAATATAATAATGTTTGCAGTCCTGTTTCAAAGCACCTAGCTCAAAATTTTGTCCAAGACGATGGAAGATATGAGCTGTAATGTCACTTAGACAAGTATCATACTGATGTGATTTTTATGAATATTAATAATGACTATAGAGGAAAAAGTGACTACGGCCCTTTATAGACCAAATATTGGCAAAGCATTATACATATACATCATCTAGATTAATTCTTTCCAAAATTATATGGCATGGAAAGTGGAAACTTTATCAGAAAGACCATCGGTCAAAGTCATACAATCAGTAAATTAAAAAACAAAGTTTTGTAACTAGGGCTAATTATATTAGCCATTAATATTTTAAAGAATCTTTTAAAATCTCTTAAAGGCAGAGCATGGTGACGCATGCCTGTAAGTGGCAGCCTAGGAAGTCTTGGCCAGGGCCAGGGATCGTGGTTCGAGTCCCGCCAGGGGCACGTAGTGAGACCTAGTTCCAAAAAATATAGCTGGGCGTGGTGGAGTATGTCTGTAATCACAGCTACCTGGGCAGCTGAGGCTGGGGATTGCTTGAGTCTGCGGTACCCCGGGCAACATGAGCCTATGGTTCCACAGGCAAATATTAGCAAGACCTAGTCTCAAAAAATAAATAAATAAAATCTCTTTACCTGTTTCTTACACTAAAATAATGTTTTGGAAGATATCTCAAGATGTTCTGAGGAGATTGCTCTTGAAAGAGAAATTAAGATGAAAACCCATCCTCTTGCTCTGTTCTATGTGCTTCTTCATGCCCCAGAACCACACTTACATGTCATATCTCATCTGTGCTTTCCTCCTCAGAGTTATTTCTCAGACAATTTTCACTTTACTCTCCTGATCTCTTTTACATATTGTTTAATGAGTCCTTATGTTCTAAATATTTTCACCTGGAACAAAAAAGTACTGCTGACCTATTGTAAATATAAATCTTTCTTGTCTTCACATTTCCTTCACTCTAGTAGGTGTTTTAAGTTCAATACTTCTATAAAATTGAAATTGAGAATATTAACTTGATAAGGAAGGAAACGTTGACCTCTGCCAATTATTTCACACCCTATAGCACAATCTCCAGCAAATTCTGTTGTGTTAATATTGAAAAATGTCCATGTTTCTCAACATTTGTATTTACCTCCATCCATTCCAAAACATGATCAAAGACAAACCTGCCTTGAATTTCAGATTTCCATAACTTCTTATCCAGGTTAACAGCTTCCAGCTTCCTTCCCTTCTGTTCTTTCTCAAGGCAGCAGACAGTGCATCCTCACTAACATATCACACATCTGTTCCAAATACTAGTAATGGGTGGGTAAAGATGACAAGAGTCATAGCCCAATCATGTTTCACCCATCTGAGATCTTTTTCATGCTCATGATGTCTAGTACGACACTGAGCTTCACTGTCACTCTTGTTTTCTATGAGCAATTACTTTGTGTACTTTTCATTCTTGATTCTTTCAAAACTTTGCTCATATGGATCAATCTCAGAAACTCAAGCAACATTTTACACTTCTATGCCATAGATGTGGGGTGAAGGGTAGTCTCTATTTCCTTTCTAAGCATTTTTCCCCTCTGTAGTATTTATGACCTTTTAAGATGACATACGTTGCACTTTAGCACATGACTCTACTGAAATATGAATTCCAGAAAAGCAGATACTTTCTTCTATTTCTAGTATTTAGAATAATATCTCTTATATAATTAACACTTAATGAGTATTGACATAATAAATTAATTTGAAAACTTTCTGATGACATTCTGATACATCTAAATTAGATATTTATTTCTATCTGGGAAATTTATGATTATGATATTTTCTGAAATCTACAGAACCTGCAATGAAATGTACAATGTGTTTATGCATGATTTCAACATTTTCAATGACATTTGTAAACATTAATAATAATTGATAAACATCACAAAAACACTAAATATTATCTGTGGTTTTTATTTTATATGTGTATAGAGTACATATGTATATATACTACAAACATATGCATACACACATATGTGTACATAACATATTTAAAGACTATATATGGTAATATTACCATATATACTAGCTTAATATATTATATATACTATCTTATTAAATTAATAATTTAATGTTTTATATATATAATCATATACAATCTTATTAATGTTGATAGTGATACTTAACATTATAGGGAACTCTTTGCTTTAATATACCAAACACTTTAAAATTAAGTAATTTTTTTTAATTGAATATATTTCAAGGAATAAAAATAATCCTTCATGAAGGACATATGACAGATAAATTGAAACATTTATCATTGCTTTTACCATCTTATTTTTCAGAAGCATAAGAATAGGTAGCTTTGTGAAAGGTACAAAATCTCAATGCCTAAAAAGTAAACACTGGAAATAACAGAATCAACATCATCATCAACATAATCATCAAATCATGCCTGACATGAAATTGTTACTTGGCCAGTTGTGACTTTGGGTTTTCAATGTTTCAAAGGCTACATTTCCATTAACTTGGGTCTTTTTTGTAAGAAAACTATGTTCATTTGAATGAAGTAGATAGCACCGTGATGCTTTTAGGTTGGCAAGGTATCTTTCTCCCTCCCACAATTTTTCCTACAGGCTATTAAACAATACCAAATAAACAGCATACAGTGGTAAGTATAAAGTTTCTTTGATGAAGTACATGCCAAAAAATATCAAGAATCCACAAAAACTGAAACACTATAGAGAGGAATCAAAATTTTGGCCTGAAGGTTCTAAGTTACCCAGTAACCTCTGTTATTCAATGCATTGGAAGGGAGCAGACACAACAAAATATTAATCATCTATGCTATAGTGTTTTGTATGACTTATTTGAAATTTGCAAAGAATAGTTGGGTTAACATTTCAACCATTTTTGCATTTTCTTAAGATAATCATTTACCAGTAGTGTAACTTAAATCTTTTTTTTATTCTGGGCTTTCTTCCACTGTATAAATTTTTATTTATGATACAATATTATCATGAGACAGGAAGCTGTCTATAATCCATAATAGAGTCCATTACTATTCTTGAATCCTGTGCATAAATACAGTGCATATCGCATACTTTGCTTTAGAAAACTTTTTCAATGTATGAAATTGCTTTCTGCCTAACTAGTGCATTGTTGAACTACTGAAAATTCTTATCCCTGGTGTCATAGTAATGAACAGATAGAGATGGCTTTGATTACTTATTTTTCATATGTGTTTTAACTATTTGCAAATTATTACATAAAAAGTCCCCCCACACTTTAGATTGGCAATTAAACAATCACAAATCTTTGTGATAGTAGGTTTGTTGAAATGACCTGTCTATAACAGTCTCAAAAATATGACTTAAGAGAGATAAATCACATAGTATTACATATATTCTTCCTTATTCCCTACATTGATTAATTCTATATGACAACTTGGCTATGTCATAGTTTTCAGATACTAGATAAAATGTTATTCTGGATGTTTTGGGTGAAGTTTTAGAGTGAGATTGATATCTAAATCAATGGACTTTCAGCAATGTACAGTACTTTCCAAAATGTAGGTAGACTTCATTCAATCAGTTGGTGATGTTAGATATCTTTATCCTCTCAAAGAAGAAAAAAAATGCCACTGCTCTGCATTTGATAACAACATTTAACAGTGTTCTTGCCTACTTTGAAGATATTGAACTTATTATGCATGAATTTTTTAAAACTAATCTTTTTACACAAAGAACTCACATGACTTAGCAAAACAATGCAAAAAGCCCAGTTGAAAAATGGGGAGAAAACTAAAAAGACACTTCTCCAAAGAGGAAATACAAATGACAACAGGCACATGAAAAAAATGCTCAACATCACTAGCAATCAGGGAGATACAAATCAAAACCACAATGGGATACCATCTTACATCAGTAAGAATGGCCCACAGCAACAAAATAGACAACAAGTGTTGGTATAGATGCGGAGAGAAAGAACACTCTTACACTGCTGGTGGGAATGGAAACTGGTCCAACCACCTTGGAAAGTTGTTTGGAGGACCCTTGAACTATTGAAATTGGACCTATTCAACCCAGCAATGATTTTTCTGGGAATCTACCCAAAGGGGAAATCAATACTAATACAAAGGTACACCTCTACCTGGATGTTTACCCCATCACTATTTATAATTGCAAGGATATGGAAACAACACACATGTCCCAAAACAGATGAATGGATGAAAAAGATATGGTATATATACACAATGGAATATTACTCATTAATTAAAAATGTCAAATTTGATGGGTTCAAGATAACATAGTGAAGAAATAGAAGAAATCATATTAGCAGAAAAACATTAGAAAGAAAAAGACAGAAACCAAATGGTTTCAACTAATATATGAGATATAAGAAAATAAACCAAAGGCCAGGAGGAAAAGTCAAAACAAGATAACAACCAAACTAAAGTACACAAATGGGAAGCCTGGGAGGGAATGGTCATGGAGGGGAGCTGGTGGGTGAACCTCAGGGAATACAAAGGTGTGAAATATATATATATATAATTTTAAAAATAAAACCATTCTTTAACACCGTCTTTCATGAAAAGTATGTTTAATTGTATTTAATTGTACAGCAGGGTATTTTATACACACTGAATATCTTATTATAAATTTGCAGGGGAGACAAATATCCAGAATAGATAACACAATATGAAAAACAACAAAATTGGAAAATAGCCATTTCTGATTTTAAGATTTACTGTAAATCTATCGCAAACAAGATAGTGTGTTATAAATGATTAATGGCCTAACACATCAGTAAAACAATTAAGAAACCTAGAAATATCTACCCCTGTAGACAGAGTCATCAAGTCTTTGACTAAATAGCAATGGCTAAACATTGGAACAAAAATAGTATCCTCAACAAATGGTTTTAAAACAAAGTGGATAAACATATGAAAAAATAAAGGAACAAATTTAAACAAAGACATTATACATTTCATAAAAGTAATTCAAAACAGATAGCAGACATAAATGTCAGAGAGAAAGAACAATAAAAGAGAATATCTACATGATGTTGAAATTAATGCTAACTATTTAGATGCAACACCAAAGGCATGACTTAATATAAAAAAAGATGGTTTAAAACTTCAGCTCTGCAAAAATAATATTGGAAAAATTAGAAAACCAGGCACATACTGGGACAATGTTTATCTAAAATATAAAAAGAATTACTAAAAGTTAGCAAAAAAGAAAACAATGAGATTAAATTATGATTTAAATGTCTTAACACACACCTCACTAAAGATGGACCCATGGCAAGTAAGGAAATGAAAACATTTTCCAATATATGTTATTAAGAAAATGCAAATTAAAATAATAGCCACTACACAGCTATTAGAATAGCCAAAATCTGAAGCATGAACACCACCAAATGCTGATGATGACATAAAGCAATCGGAGTTCTCATATTTTGTTGTGAGTATAGGGACTTTGGAAAGGAGCTTTATAGAGTTTCTTACAAAGGTAAACAAATCCTACCATATAATCCAATATACAATATAATAATATACTCTTGATATTTACTAAAGAATTTGAAAAATTATGTCCATTTAAAAATTACATGATTATTTGTAATTGCCAAACATGGCACCAACCAAGATTTCCTACAGTAAGCAAAGATTAAGTAAATTGTGTATACAGATAGTATATTATTATTCAGAGATAAGAAGTGAGGTTTTAAGGAAGGAGAAGGCAAGAAGGCACATTGAGTGTGTATAACAGAGAGAAAGAAGACAATCTGAAAAGGCCATGGACTGTATAATTCCAGTAGATGATATTCTGGAAAAAGGCAACATTTGGATACAATCAAAATATCAGAGGTGACCTAGGTGATAGGAGAAGATGGCACAGAGGTAGGGAGGGCACAGAGAATTTTTCAGGCTGTGAAAATAATTTGTATTGTATTATTGTGATGGGTACATGTCATTGTACATTTGTCCAAACCCACAAAATGTACAAAACTAAACTACTTGGGTGGGTGATTATAATGTTTTCATGGAGGTATATTGATAGTAAAAAATGTAATGCACTGAGAGGTATATCACCTTGATATTGGGGAATCTCTTTACCTTACATGGGAAAGAGATAAGGGAAATCTCTTTACCTTACATTCAATTTTGCTATGAAATTTAAATTGCCGTAAATAATAATATCCTAATTAAAAAACAAAATATTGGTTTATCATAGACTTTCATTTGACTAATTATGCTAATTTTAAAAATTCTATATTGGGTATTTGGAAGTATTGAAGCACTGAGTTATATGTTATTCCAAACATAGATACATTTTATTGAATAATATAAAAATCAAATTAAAATCTTTAAGGATTTAAAAATTCTACATTTTTGAAAACAAGTTTCTCAAAATTCTTTGTTTAACCTTAATTATGTCATTAATATGTGGTAAAATATAAACAATCTATTTAAAATTTACTTTAGCAAAGATTAATTTAAATTAGGAAGCACAAGCAGAGTGTTCAGTAGACAGGAGTAAGGGAAAGTCATATCGAGAAAGTGTATCAGCATATTAGTTGATTGTCTAGACTTCAAAGTTTAGTTGACTGTAATTGGTTGTCACTAGTATTTTGATTTTGTAATGCTGAAATATTTACAGGTTTAGATTTTGATTTACATATGAGGCAACTATTACAAGAGTCATATCAATCTAATGGTTTCATTTAATTTATTTAACATATCAAACATTATCAATAGTGTGATGGGGTCACATCTTTTATTTTTGAAATATAAGCTCTAGCATATGCTAAAATCAAATAACCCTAGTTTGTGAATTGTTCACATTTCTAAGTAAATATAATTTCCCATGGAAAACATCTAGTTCGATTCACAACTCAAACCATTAACTGACTTTTTTCTTGAGATAGCCATCAAATAGCAAAGCATTTATTAGATGTACTAATTTGTTACACAGAATATGAAAACTGTATGTACTCTGAGATTAAATTTCAAATTTAATAAAGATTGCATCATAAAGGACATCTTTGTATAAACCTAATTTTTTTAAAAATTGTATGTTGGTGCTGAAGAATAAAATCCTTCCTAGTAATGGGTGCTCCTGGCCTTACTTATGCTAAATGTTAACAGTTTTACCTACCTTGGTTTTGGCAACATAAATTGAAATTTTCTAAATAGTTTCAAAGACAACAAAGTCTTGAAACACTGTAAAAACAGTTTTTACTTTGTGGACTCCCTGATACATTCTCTTGAGTATATATATATATATTGAGAAAGAAGAAAAATTAAGAGATTAGTGCCCTGAAAGTCACGCAAAATATATTAAAGGACAAGTATAGGCCAGGCACGGTGACTCGTGCCTGTAAGTTTCAGCCTATGAATCAGCCGGGGCTAGGGATCGCAAGAACCACAGGCAAAAATAGCGAGACCTAGTCTCAAAAAAGAAAAAAATAGGACAAGTATAGTCCAATAATGGGACAAGGTAAAGACCCAGTATTGTCTACTGGATTTGATATTGGTTCACAACAAGGTAGAAACTTCCAACCAACAAACCAAAGAAAAGCAGCACTTTTAAAAACCATGTTCTCCCTTCTGTGCACTTGCAGCAGTTACAATAGTCATGATGCAATTTAAACAGGATTTTATTAACAGGAGAACTAACAAGGGAAGCAAAGTCCTTAATGGCACAAGTGGCCAGCTATCTTACCCCAGTCACCATTTTTTAGTCCCAAAGATTCCAAAGAAACATGTCTAAGATGCTGACACTTTGCACCTCCAAACCTCAGACTGGCACTATGCAAAATTCATTCTTTCTTTTGTATCTTCTCTTTGTTCCTTCTCTCTCCAGCATTCTGAACTGCTCAGTTTCTCCAAGGTTCTTCGACCATTGCCAACAAATACTGACACAAAATCAGCTTTCCAAATCCCTGGCTTTCCCAAGTACCAGATTTCCAGGCCACCTTGCTGCAGCTTTTCAAATCCTGGCCTTTCTCCAGGTGTCAGTTTATCACGCCACCTTGCTCTGGTGCCACGCACTTCCTTTTGGGGGGCTGCCTTTGGCAGCATCTGGACATACTCACCATGCCTGCCCTCAGCAGCCCTGGT